>JAMKCH010022099.1:0-55942 GCA_023653785.1 Ophioderma brevispina
GGATCCATCACTGAACTAAAAAAAGCTACACAACATTTTAATCAAAAGTGTATACCAAAAGTTTGACACACCAGACTGACAGCCAGACGGACACCACGGAATTATGAGCCATAAAGTTCTTTCCTCCATCGGCCAGACCTAAAATCCAGTGTTTATCAAACCCATGTGTCATCTGCCATTGTGGAATGTAGCAAAAGTCACATGAGGTCATCAGGTCACATGAGGTTCCCCAACACGGTGCAACTTTTGCAGGCTTAAATTTGAACAAAATTAAAACATCACAGTTATTCTGAAGAGCCTATGGCAGAATTTATTGCTGGATTAACTGCTTATTATAGGCCAAGAAAAACT
The DNA here is from genome assembly GCA_023653785.1 of Ophioderma brevispina. NCBI lineage: Eukaryota > Metazoa > Echinodermata > Ophiuroidea > Amphilepidida > Ophiodermatidae > Ophioderma > Ophioderma brevispina. The sequence goes on from JAMKCH010022099.1 coordinate 352, forward strand.
TATACAATATCAATTTAAAGCACCCAATTGCCAAGGACCATTATTTTTTAAATTTAAATCTATCTATCGTGACATTCTTGCCATGTACATTCTGCAATAGACGATCAAAACGCTTTTATTGTTACAATTTTATAAGAACAAAATTTTGGGCCAGTGTATTGTAAATTCAGAATTTCTCGACAAATGGAATCTTATTTGGAATCTTTCCACTTTTGGGTTATGTCTCTATCAAAACCCAAAATTTTGAAGAGCGCTATGTGCAAGGAATGGGATTTGCTAAGTCATGGATTGAAACACAAAATTGAGCAAAATGACAGAAAACAAGTGCATGGAACACTTGTGAGACAATCGCAACACCAACATGCGGCCAAATCATCGCACCCAAAGCAGACCTGGTTCACCATTGTTAATGTTAGTTTAGTTAACTGCTTCCTGACTTTGCTCTTTAGGTTATTTGTCTAATGCAGAAATCTTGCTGGTAGTAAGACAGACAGCATACCATGGTCGGCAGAGTCTACTGACAGCACAGGGACAGATCACAAGTGACACGCTTCAGATGCTTGAACTTTTGTAATAATTAGACTCTTATGATCAATGACAAGTGGTTGAGTTGACACTGTACCCATGATGCTTCCTACATGATGAAAAACCCCAAAACTTGTTTATTGTGTCAGTTTTTTAATTTCATCAGATTTCCTACCATAATCCTCAAGTGGATTCAAAGTTAAAAACACAAACAAAACAAAGAGGATTTAAGCAAAAAACTAAGAAAGAATAGAATGTTGTAAATCAAAAGTCGGTTACCTTAATTGCAGTAGTTAGTAACAAGTGATGAGAGAGCTAGTGCCGTCAGTTTTCGCCTCTTGCTTGAGTTATTGTATCTATCCTATCAACCCACACCTGTAGTCAACTCGTCCAATAGTTCTGAGGGGGCTGCGGCAATAAAATATAAAAACTACACTATTGTGTAAAATCAATTTTATTTGTTATTTCATTTCAGCAAGGCAATTTATTCTTTGTAAATAATAAGAACATGCAATTTGATAAATTAATGGGTATGGCCATTTTAAGAATGCAGCCGACTTATACGGAATAGAGTGCAAAATTCTGCACTTTGATGTGTCAAAAGTCTGCCTCAATCAACAGGGTTACTAAAAGGACCATACCAAGATTAAGTCATTTTGTTTTGTTTGAAACATGTTTTTTCAAAATCAAAATGATTGTAAATTAGGTCATGAAAACATTTAACTTTGTATTCCCTATTTTGACAAAAATATATTTCTGATAGAATACTTCAAATTGTTTCCATTTATGCTTACATATTTGTAATGTCTGTAAACTTAAATAGTAGGTTTGAACCTAATGGAAGCCATCGGACTTACGGCTTATTCCCCATTTCCCGCTTGCTATAGAGGGAGAAGAAGAATGGTTGATTCTTGATGATTGATTTCTGGCTCTAGAAGTGAGAGATACATGGACATTCGATTGGATCCACCTGAAATCAAAACAAAGAGTTGCCTTTTATAAACTGTTATATCTCTGACTTTTAGCGCCAAATTGAAAACAGGGACATTTGTGCAGATAAACATTTACCATTCTGATACAACATTACAAAAAACCATTTCGGGTGGATTCCTTAGAGTGGGGCAGTATGGCAACACATAGGGCTATCTGCCCCAAACACTGCCGAAGAAAGGTTGGGTGAGTGAGTGCCAGGCCATATATGGACACTTCCAAATGGTCGACAAAAAATCGCACACATGTTCAAGTTGTAGACTGTTTATAGAGGATTTGCAGAACTACATGAAGGTTAAAAAATACATAGCGTCCTCGGGGATGCTCTTGTGTCGCCTGCCGTCGCAGTTTGTGACTGATAGGTCTCAAATGAACCTTCACCTTGATATGGACCTTTTGACCTCATAAACAAATGAGGGATTCTGTGTAAAATCCATAAACCAAATTTGAGTCAATTGCACTTCAAACCTTTCCCAATGAGGTCAATTTTACATTTCAGCTTTTTTTACACTTGACCTCACATGGACCTTGTATGTGACCTTTGACCTCATCAACAAATGAGGGATCCATGTTGCCCCTATGACCCAAAGTGTGGTTCCAATTGACTTCAAACTTTCAAATGAGGTCAAATAAGGTCAAATTTACATTTTAGCCTATTTTAACAACTTGAACTCACATGACCTTTGACCATGGTATGTGACCTTTGACCTCATCAACAAATGGGGGTTTTCATGTTGCACCCTGGTGACCCAAATTTGTTTAAATCCATCAAAGTAAATGTATGTGGATATTACAGGCAAATGTTAACACCTTTAACATACACCAACAGACTCAACTAGACCGGGGGACAGATCTAATTTAAAAGACGGCCCGTATTGGGAATGGCTGGTTGAGTGATTCCCATTAAGACCACTTGAGGGAATTGACCTTTGACCCCTGTAACTTCACCATATTTCACAAATGTCATTAAATGTATTTACGTGTTAACAAATTCAAGGTCAATAGTATTGAGTTTCAACTCAATCCAGCATGTCAGGGAGTGACCTTTTCACACTATAAGGGACCCCATGGGTCACAGATGGGGTCAACTTGTCCTGTTCTGTATTTATGAGCTTGTTTGTAGATTTTGACCTTTGACCTTGTGAAACTTTGACCTTTGGTGGGTCGAGACTATCATAGCTTCTTTTACCATTTAATGTTAAATCACTGCAGCAATAACGGGCTTTATCTGTTTTCTATAGCTGAGATATCGCCAAATTGTGCGGTGTTATTTTTAGAATTTTTTTTTTTTGGCAAAATTGACCTTTTGACTCCCTTACTGACCTTTGATCTCGGTATTAAAAAAACCTCGTGTACACAACAAAAATGCATTGTTTCAATGCCAATAAAAAAAATTCTACTATGCTGAGTTCTGGAGATAAAACTTCTTGAAAAGTATTTACCCTTAAAACGGAATGACCTTAAAATGACTTTGACTCCAAATAAAAATATGGCATACACGTGGGTAACATGAAGCCCAAATCTCAAAGTTCCGTCACTGTAATGTTTGGGTTGAGATTAAAAAATGGAAATTTTGGATATTTGGTGGCTTTGACCGGAGTAGAGTGACCCCCTTAATGGAAAAAAACCTTTTTATTTTTTTGGGATCCTGAAAAATTGTGGACAAACCCAGAAGGGACCCTGCGTGTTAACAATAATGTGCTCTATGAGCCACCTGTTAAGTATTAGTAGGACGAAAGCGGATTTTTTGAATTTTTTTACAAAATTTTTGGCTTCAAACGGAAAATGACCCCTTATGACCTGGACTCCTTATCCCTAAACAACTAATGAAACAAGGGGTCAGTGTTCCTTGAACCAGTTTGGTTTATATCGGCGTAATCCTGTAGAAGAAGGTAATTTTGACAATTAACATTACATCAATCCAAGCAAGGTCAGGGATGGACCTTGGCAACTCTATAACGTCCCCCACCCCCCCCCCCCCCCCCTGACCCATGGGTCACGAATAGGGTCACACTGTATTTTTCTGTATTTACTGGATCCCGAGATTATCCTGTCAAAATTTCAGGTCTTCAATCGGAGCTTTGTTTGTAAATTTTGAACGTTGACTTGAAACTTTGACCCTTGGGTTCAAGACTATCATAGACCTTCTCTACCATTAATGGTAAATCACTGTGTAATAACGGGCTTATCTGTCCTCATCGTATGAGATACATCCATTTGGTCTTAGTTTTAAATTTTTGGCAAAATGACTTTGACCCCCTTAATGACCTTTTGATACGGTATAAAAAACAACCTCGTGTACACCACAAAAATGCATTGTTCAAATGCAAATAAAAAACTTATACTATGCTTAGTTCTGGAGATAGAAATCTTGAAATTCTTGACCTAAAACACAAATGACTTTAATGGACTGCTGACCTCCAAAATAAAATATCTTGCATACCACGTAACATGAATGCAAATCTGAAAGTTAAGTCAATGTACTAGTTTGAGTTTGATCTTTTTTCTGCTAAAAATTTTGGAATATTTGGAATATTTGGATTTTTGACCGGAGTGACCCCTTAATGACCTTGACCACATGCCGAGCACAACGTTTGTGAAGGGGTCTTAGTGCTCATATGTATGAGGCACGTGACCAGGACGTTGCAGATACCAGTAGTATTTTGAAGATTTATTTGAAGCTATTTAAGTAAGACCGGAAGTGCCCCTTTAATGACCAGATTGACCTCTCGACCCATAATTTTGGAAGGAGTCCTAAGGGTTCATATACATGAGTCACGTTTACATGCAGTTTAATCTGTAGGAGGAGATACAGTTTCAAAAAATCACACTTTTGCCTGTGACCCTAGATGACCCCGACTGGGGTCAACGTCATGTGATATGAATGGGATGACTCAGCGGTCACTTGGTGGAAGTCTGGTCAGATACGTCCCAAACCAGGGGAACTGAGCTAGACGCAATAATTGCCGTGTTGCCAGACAGAAGAAGAAGAAGAAGAAAACGAGAAGAACCAACACAAAACGAACAAGACGGCCGGAAGGCCGTCTTGTAACAACAGACTTACAGTGGACAAAGTGATACCGATATGTCTTGCTGCCTTAAAGGCAGGCGACAACAAAAACGAACAGCAACTTGGTGCACTGGTCTCAGGTTATGGAGGGGGCATAGTCAATCCTTGGGCCCAATTCTTTCTGATATCCCTGAAGGTACCTGTGGTACCTTTACCTTTTAATCTTTTAACATTTGTACATTCACAAAGGATTACAAAGCACCACAGTGTGGGTGGCTTCCCTGGTTTTGTGAATGGGTCAAAGGTTAAGGTTTAAACAATAATCTCTTTACCAAAAAATGTTTTTCCTTTTTTCATCCAGAAGGTTGGTCTTCAAGGATATTGTGTTTGAAAACTTGAAAAAAATTTAAATTATTGTAAGGAGGAAATAAACTACGAAACAAGGTACATTAACTGGAGTATTAAATTTCCTATCACTAGAGAGACCCACTTCGTTCAAGTACCACCAATTAATTGACAAAATTTGACGCATTGGTAAATTATACCAATTTCACGGGTCTGTATTCTGAAAATCAATATCTGGCACATGTTATTGCCATATAGTTCAAAAAAACAGTTAAGTTTTATAAATCATATAAACTGAGGCCTGATTCCTTTCCAATTGTTGACTGAAACATAAGAATTCCCTTGAGAAGTGGAATGCCCCAAAATACCTATTTAACCCCCGTAAAAGAATAATGGTCTCCAACCAATGACCCCAAGTCACACCCAGTTGACCTTTGCATCTTCTCTTATTCCGTTTTGGCCCAAACGCCAACGACGTCATAAAAAACATTACATGTTGTGGGGAGGGGCCTCGGAAGTGGGAAGTCAAACATGGGAAAGGAAATCGGCCTCAGTGATTATGATTTATTAAAACATAACATGTTTTTGACTAATCATGAACTGAGCTGATTTCCTTTACACCAATGTGACTGAAAACATTGATTAACCCCGTTGAATGAATATTTTCAGCAACACCAGACTAGCTCCAAGCAGTAGGAGGTGGAACATGCATGTTTCAGAGGCGGGGGTCGAAGAAAGGATGCAGCAAGGTTGAAACAAATAACACCAGAGCACAAAAAAAACACATGAATCTAGATTTCCTAAAAGTAAGGAAGCCATAACTCACCTAGACAGTGGTGTACACCAGGGGTGAGTAATAGGAACTTAGACTTTATAATGTGTTTAAATGACCCGGCCAAAGTTTTTTGGAGGAGATCCAGAGCGGATTCAGCAGAGAAACCCAAGCCTAAGGAATAGGTGAGAGGAAGAACTTCTGAGGAGACTGAGTGCAACATAGGCCTGGACAAAGGGCCAGAAGCACCGCGGAAAGGATGAGAACAAGGCTTTACAGCCTTGCAAAAAAACTCGTAGGATCCGAGAGGGAACCCGAGAAGCGCAAGGCGGACCCGGGCAAAGAAGCAGGATCAAGAAGCCGAACCAAAAAAAAACAGAGGAGCGGGCCCCCTAGAGAGGGGGGTCCGATCAGAACACCACAGATGACCCAATGGGGAGGAGGCCCGGGGGAGATAAAGGTGAGAGCTGAAGAAGGCAAAGGCCCCAGCCCCGTATGAAGGGCTGAGAGATAAGTTCGACCTTGACCCGGGAGAAGAAGCTACAAGGGGAGAAGGAAATCTCCGAGCTAATTCAAGCGGGGAGGGGACCCGATAAAGGCGAGACTACGAGCGACGCCGCACCCAAAGGTTAATTGGGGGCTTCGCCAAGAGACTCGCCGATATATAAATTAAAACTCAGATCCCAAGAGGGATCTAGCTTTCGCGGTCAGGATCGGACGGCTTACAGGAGTCAATGGAACGAGGACAACGACACGAAGGACGAACCAAAACACTTGACTTGTGGAGGCTGAGCTAGCTGACCGAAAGATCCAGACAACGGATGATTGGAGACTGCTAACAAAGCCTCAAAATAAGCGAAAGTCCCACCTCAGGCTGTCACGGCCAGGAGAGGGAGGGACGATACAGGCCTCGACTCGGAAGGTAGACAGAACCGAGGAAAGAACGAGGCAGAACTCTGCAAATACCGGGAGTCCGCGGCGCCAGAACAGGGCAACCGAGGAGCAGTCAAGGCTAGATTAATGATAACTACGCCCTCCCCCAGATCGGGCCAGAGTCAATACCGGCCCGAAAGGTAGAAAGTGCGCGAACCACAGGGAAGTCTACCAGAGGGGAAAACCAGAAGGTTAACTCCGCAGAAACACGAGTCGAGCCCTGAGAGGCGTACCGACTCCGAGAGCCCGCTAAACTGCCGGGAAGCCCGAGCAGAGCCTAAACCAGTGGCGACTGCAGAGAGGCAGGTGAAAAATGGTAGTAGAAGAAGCCGATAGATCCTGCTAGGAACTTCGGACGAACGACAATCGATACTGAGGCAAACAAATAGCCGGTTAGCCGAATTCCGATTACGGGCATAAAGATGCCACCAAGAAGAGGTCGGCGGACAGCACAGTGCTTCGACACGACATCCCCCAAGAAGAGAAAGTGACGAGAAGCCACCGAGAGGTGCTACCCAACCACTCGTCAAACCAACATCAAGGACGTCAGACAGGATATGGGGAATGGTCACACCAGGGGGAAAACGCCCAGGCCATTCCCACGCGGAGCGGAAGCTCCCAACCGACTATCAGTCAAGGTCAAACTTTGACCGACTAGAAGAGAGGATAAAATCCCCAAAGTCGGCAAGTTGGGAGGCCACAGTCTAAGGGCTCCCAGATCTTAAGACAGGAGCCAGAGCAAAAAAACCACGATATGTGCCCCCAGGACCTCCGACTCGGGTACCACAGGGGAAAAAGGTCCAGTCGCAAGGCACGGCGGAAGACAAGACCACGCCAAACTGCAAGAACAAACTGAGAAAGCCGCCAGTGAAGGCGACTTCGGAGAACCCACCAAAGAAGGGAATACCCTCTCACAGGGATTCAGCTAGGCAGCACAGGGGGACAGAGGAGTGGCAAAAGAAACCCGCCAAAGTTGAAGAGATTGAACAACGGGAGCCTGAAAAAACCGCTGGAGGGGGGAACCCTCCAGACAGACCACGACGAACGGGGGCACACCCCGGCCTGGAAGCCAGGAAACGCGATAGGACCAGACGGAGCCCCAACGGTAGGCCCAGACGAGCCCCGCTATGCCCGTACGACGAGCCCCAACGAGATGCACAGTCGAGCTGACCAGAGGCCGAGTCCAAGTCCCCCAGAGGGAGACAGAAGACCAGGCTAGTCAGCCGGGAGCTAAAGGAATGTGCGAGAACCGTCAAAGGCAGCCCCTATCTCACGAACAAGCGGAGAAGGGACCCACGGTCCAGACACCGACCCAACAGTGGTCAGTGGTCCAGGCCAAGAAGAGAAAGACCTCAAGGGCTAGCCCCAAGGGGCGAGAAGGCCTGGGAGCACAGGTAAGATTAGGCAACAGAGCCAACCACACGACCCCAGGACAACAAGCCCAGAAGGGACGAGGTCTCGCGCCCGCAACGAAAGTGAGGACCGAGGGCAAGGAAAATCAGCCAAGACGCGATGAATCAGGTTCCCCCGTACGGGGGTACGGGCCACGGGTGGAGGAACCTAAGCCCTACCCCAGGCCTAGTCCGGCCCAGTGAAGCCCGTGGAGGGGCCACGCTAGAAGACCGGCACAGGCACACAGGCACAGCCCTCAAAAGCCCCGAAGGGGCCAAGGTAACACATCCAAGCCGCACAGGGCAATCAGCCCTAGGCCCAAGGCCGCGGCTAGGCCCGACAAAAGCCCAGCCAAGCTGCGTGAGAAGAACCAAGGCCAGCTACCCCGAATGGAAATGAAGGGTCTAAGTTGAGTAGCGAAGGCTAGGCGATGAAAGCCCCAAGGCCTAGGCCAAGGCGAAGGTACAAAGGACCGCCAAGGTACAGGCCACGACCTCCCAAGGAAGTCGGGCTAAACAAAAGACCCAAAGACACATATCAAAACACCAATGCGGATACAACAAGCTTGACCCCAAGGGGGAACAGAGAGACTACGCCAGACGGCAACTGTGACTAGGTAGACAGTAGACATTTATTTTTTAATTCACACCTCATCTCGATGATTATACCTAATACAATACAATAACGATATCGAATTATAGTGTTTAAAAACCATTGGGAGATTCTACATTGTAATATGCAGTATACTATAATGAATACAATAAGCATCCAAATTAAATCTTAATAATTATATCATTATTACGTGAGTTGTAAGACAGTTAAGATTGGTCATTAAACACAAGATTTACATTAAAGATATAATAACCTTTTGCCCTCCCTCCTCCTGCGTCTGGGGACCGCTGTGTGAATTGGGCGCGGGCCCTTCCGCTCCCCTGCCCTTTCGCTTTGCCCCCCCCCCCCCACGTCGCCCGTTGGACTTATTGTGGGCCCTCAAATGCGGACAAAAAACAAGACAACAACACAAATCACGGACATGAGTGGGGGTTACAGGAATTATTGTCAATAATGTGTATAATATCAGGGTATAAAACATAACAGTTGATATGGCGAATTATGAGTTGCTAGATCGGGAAGAGTCAGGCAGAATAAGCAACAGACGAACTGGGGCCTAATAGAATGTTTAATAGGCCAAGATGTTGGCCGGCGCTAACTGTGTCCGATTTAAAATTGAATAGTATTATATAAATGTTAAAAACCAAAACCGGAATAAATGGTATGTAATTTTATAGCAATGGAAGTTTATGGTAAATTAAAGCGGATGATTACATAAAACAAGGAAAAACCAAAAAGTAAGAGGATATACGTAATATTATTTGAAATAAGTTGACTTTTAATTTGATTTAAATTATTGACTGTGCATTTGATGATTTAAATTTGGTCACGGGAATCCATATCCTAGGACAGGAATTTTTGATTGAGTATTTAGTTAAGTTCAAAGTTGGTTTAATTGGAATAAATTGTTGGCATGTCTAGTGTTATATCTTTGTGTTTATAGAAAGACGTTTTCAAAATTATTTGGGAAGGTTATTGTTAACAAGACTACAATGACGATTGCTGTTTGAAGCTTATTTATATCGAATATGTTAAATTGTTTTTAACAACTTGTGGAATGCTGGGTTTTATTATGAGTAAATAGGAGGAAACCAGTACAATACGGATTGCTCGTTTTGAAGTTTACAATAAGCTATCACGGTGAAAGTTGGATTATTTTAGTTCCAGGGACAGTGAGACAGGTTAAGTGGATTATATTCGCAATTGCCCCGGGCAATATTACTGTATGAAATATAGGGAACAACAGAGTATTGTATAATGTGAACAGGATGTTAGGTGGTATTGTGTATTTGAGTCTTCTAAGAACACCACTTCTGGACCCTTGATTGGATCTTGGAGATACATGGTCTTTCCATTTCCATTGTTTGTCAATTACAACGCCTAAAAAGTAGTGTTTATTTAACGGGATTATTATGGAGTTATCAATTTGTATGTTGAGTTCAGGGAGTTTGTTAGACTTTTTTGGTGAATGAATGTAGTTAGTTTTTTAAAATTAAGTGGCGAGCTTTTTGCTTTTAAAAACCAATTTGTGACATAACATGTTCAGTGTTGAATGTTTTTATGAGGGTATCTAGGGTTGGGATGAGAAGAGGAATCTGTAGTGTCATCCCTTGCAAATAGAACGAAAGAAAGAAGATCGAGGAATGGGGGATGCGTCAACATAGAGAAGGAAAAGAAGGCCCGACGTCTAGAAGCCTTGTGGCCCCACACCGCATTCAAACAGGAAGACGACCCGACGGATGAGTAATCAAAACCGGTAAATGGGTTTGCCTATCGGAAAGATAGTCTGCAAGAAGCCCACTAAGGGAGTTCCACGTATGCCATAATATTGAAAGCTTGGTTAGGATGGAAATGGTCTAGGTGTCGCACGCCTTAGTAGGCAAAGATACCATGGTTATGATCATATTGAAAGAGCAGAAGAAATTTTATCATACATTCTAGTAGAGCCAGATCAGTGGATCTGTTTTCCTGAAGCCATATTGTGCGAAGAGAGAAAATTGTCAAGCCGCCTATTGTAGATCAGTCGTTCGAGGATTTTAGAGAAACATGGGTCCGGACTCAGAAGCGCCGACGCTAGGCCCAGCTGATCCCCAGGAAGAGCATTGAGCTGCCTCATACCCAAGTCCAAGTTCCCCAAGAGAGACAGCGGACTAGGCTAAGTAGCAGAAAGCCTAACAGCGAGAGCCTAAGATCCAGGACCGCCAAGGCCTAATGGCAGGCCTAATTGGCAGAGACCAGAGGCCTCAAGCCCGATGTGCTCCGAACGGGCCCCCTGATTAGCACCCCGCAAGGAGCCTAGCTACCAGGGCATCAACAGTCAGCCTCCAGCCGGCAGCGACGGAAGCGGTCAGCGACCAGAGCTGAATACCCGGGAAGGGTAGCAGACAAGGTCCCAGGCTACCCAAGCTCCGAAGGAGCCGAGCAGCGAAAGCACCCCCCGCGGAGCCGGAGGGCATTGGGTGTGCACAAAGGCCTAAGGTCTGGGCCCCGACAAAGCTGCAAGCTATAACACGGCAGAATGCGACCCCACTCCAGGCCAGGCAGGCTAGGCCCGCCACGGGAAGGGCAGTGAGCACCCCAACACACCTCCAGGGGGTGGGGGACCCTGCACGCAGAGGCGAGAGCAACGTCAGGGAAAGACGCGGTACGCCCGTTACTACACAAGCGAGAGGGCTCACAACAAAACCCCAATCCAGGCAGCATGCCCTCCAGAAAGGGTGTGAATCCACCCTGCTAGGCCGCCCAGCACCGCGGGGGACCCCTGCCAAAGAGCAGACTTGGGTTGACCCGAGAGAACCGCCGTGACCTACAGCATCCGGCACCCCGAGGGATGCCCGAACGAAGCGGCGCGACATCCCCGCAAGGAGACAGGCGCGGCGCGTGATTTTGAAGTTTAACACCAACGAAGAGGCGACAATCAACCCCTAGCAACAGCCCTGCCGTAAGAGGGGACCATCGCAGTGGTTAAGTCCGAAAATCAACGCCAACTACGGCGTATAACAGCCACCCATGCAGCAAGCGCTACCCCTACAGGGAGGAGACGCGGCAAAAGAGGGTTTAATGGTAAAACCATCAACCCAAGCCAATTCAACCTCCGAGAGGTGAGACGCAATAAAGGGAGGAGTATTCCGCGCCTAGGCGGGGAGAAAAGCCCCTAGAAGTCCCGGAACTACGAGCTATACAACCCGCAAGAGACTTATAGCGACATATGCTACGCACGGGCACGCAGGGCGCCCTGAGAGGGCATGCTTCAGCCTGCACTGGCCCCGCCCGCGGAGGCAAGCCCATATGTCTGCCCCACGGGAGCTCCGAGAAGGCAACAACGGCCACCACGGGGGGTGCCGTAACGCTGACCGTATCGGAACCAGCACAGGACGATCCGCACAGTAACCCCCAGGGTGAACACCTGGCGAAGCAACCGCGCGACCCACCTAGCCCATGAAGGCTTGGTAAAGCATAGCAAAACAACAGCCAGATTGACACCAGCGTGCTAGCAGCTAGCCGGGGTGCCATAACGGCTGACCCGTAGCGGGAACTAGCGCAGGATGATCCCAACCAGTAACTGCATGCGTAGGCGCCCAGCCCCGCTAATCGTGGGACCCCTGGCTAATGCGCTCGCGCGCACCCACCTAGCCCTTGAAAGGCCTGGAGAAGCATCATCAGCACGAGCCAGATTGACACCACGTAGCTAGCAGGCTAGCCATGGGGGGAGCAGCTGAGCGTAACCCGACATCCCCCGGGCGCCCGTTATGGGCGCCGAGGGAAACCCCTCAGGGCTGAACGAATCAAGCCCCGAGTCCGGTACCACGGCAGCGGGGTCGCAATTCCAGGACCTAGACCAACAAGCGCCAGGTGTCAGTAAGCGATGGATCGGCCCGAGAAAACGCCGGCGTCACCATTACCAACACAAACACCGCTAACCGGACGGACTGCAGCCGCCCAATCCTACAGGGAGAGAGCAGAGCCTGCACCGATAAAGCAGTGAGCTAAATCAGGCGAGCACGCCAGCAGCGCGCAGCCAGGAAGAGCCCCTAGAGAGCCGACAACTAGCACGCTGTTTACCTTTTTTCCCGCACAAAAACACACAGGACCGCAACGGCGGCAAAAGATATATAAGAAGAACTCCTCTCTCCGCGTGCGCAAAACAACTCTATTTCCGACCAGGTCGAGTCATATTCCAATAAATATAATCCATATAACTCCCGTAATTGGTGGTATATTATATAGGAGTACTTTTTCCGATTGAGAAGACTATCAGCCTGGTACAATAAAGTCTCAATTTGGCTGTCAGTTAACAGAGCGCGATCGACACAATGTCCTTCCGGTGCTGCCAAAAGGAATAAGAGAGAGCAAAGGTCAACTGGTGTGAACCTGGGGTCACTGGTTTGACCATTCTCTTTAAGGTAGGTAGAGGGGGTGTTAAAATGGTATTGTTGGGGCATTCCATTCCACTCTCAAAGGTGAAATGCTATGTTTTCAGTCAACTCTTGGTGGAAAGGAAATCAGCTCATGTAATGATTTATAAATACTGCAATAGCTCATCCACTGAGACCACCGTTCAAGTGGGTTGTACTTGTACTAATTGACATGAACTGATCTTATACTCAAAACTGAACTGTGCCCAAGTGATTTTAAAGATTTTCTTAACTCATAGTGCATGAACTAATGACGGGCTTGTGGCTGGACGAAATTGTTTTTTGACATTTTATATCATATTTTGGTTGCCGTTTTAAGGTGTAACACATGAAAGATGGATGACTATTCAAAAATGTTCCATTTTTAAGGGGTGAGAGAAAGGGCAAACCCCAATACTCAATGCACTACAAATGAGTACTTACTTCTTTCTCCAAGACTTGTCTGTAGTACTGTTGGCATCATTGTCTGAAATTTGGGGCCTTCACTGGGGAACACTTTCAAGTAATGGTTTTCTACAAGCTGCAGCAATAGACAATTTGCCAAATACATAGTCAAACTGATACCATACACAATTACAAAATTCTATATGATACAATTTGAGGTTACTGAAATATCTGTGGACAAAAAATTCCCATGTATAATCACCTCCTCCCAATCATACACCACATTGGTAGTCTTGACATTGACACCTAAGTCAAAGGTCACGGTGAAGTGAATATGAATAAACCTTGACCACTTATGCTCACTAAGTAAGCATCCTTGTGCCCCCAAACTTGGTAGGTGATACCATGGGTTCGTCATAGTTTGATTATTAATCTTGATTCCAAGGTTAATTTTTGATTCTCAAGGTCCTCTTGAGATTCCAAGGTCAAGGTCATATGAAAAAGAATATAAATGCTATTTAACAGGGTTCCATTTGAATCAGGTTTTTGGAGATCAATATCATACATCCCATGAGCCTACAACTCTGGAGGGGGTAATAAACCTAAAGCCAAAAGAAGGAGCTAAAAATACGTGTTCAATCATTGTAGGCAAAATTGTCATTTTTCCTTCTGCAATTGGTAATCTTTAGACTGGTCCTTGAGGGTTCACTTTTTCCTGTCAAGTCCATAATGAATCCTATATTGCAAAAAACATCAAATGGAGTGATGTTCAACTTACCTTCATACTATGACTATGCCTTCTGGTCTGACGTGATTTAGTAGACTAACACAGCCAGCAAACACAGCACCTGAGTAATTCTACAAAACAAGAAAAGCAGATTCAGACGTCAGGAATGGGATTTTTTACAAAAGTGTTACTGAGCTTCACTTATATTATAAGAATAGATTTATCATTGATGACAATAATATACAAATTACCTGCAGGAATCTCAGGTCCAGTGACAAAATAGGCCCTCTTATCTGGAAAGGCCATGTCCTTAAGATTTTCTGAACCCAACTCTGGTGAGCAAGAAGTAGTACAGTACAATTAGAATGTTGTTCATCATAAAATGATATACTAAGAAAGTGTCACTGTTACGGTAATGAGGCTGAGAGATCGCCACATTCAAACTAACCAACAGTTTGTGAAAATTGACCAAGTATGTAGCAGGTTGCACTGTCATTGGAATTTTTCAGTCATTGGGTTAAAGCAATTTTACCCCAACACGATTTACGCAAATCCCAAATATTTCCTCAGTCCCAGAACTCTACTAATTAGGTAGTAATCAAGATCATACTGACGGGAATGGTTTATGGGTTATGTTTACCACCTGGTTCAGAAATTGACGTACTGTGGAGCGTTTTCTCTTTGTCTTAAAACAAATGGAGCTGAGAGATTATTTACTTGTTTTGGCTTAATCAATTTCCCTCTTGAATTTTTACAATTAGTAAAATAGAAGGATTTTTGTTTGTGCAACATTATTTTTTGGTGAGGTGGTGTGTGGTGCACATGCATGCATGTGGTTTGTTTGTTGCGATGCATTAATTAAAGCACTTGCACATGCATTAGTCTTGTTGCGGGGCATAAGTTTTAATTTGTTTACTAAAAAATTTCAGAATGGTTAACCACACCCTCGGTTAAATATTAAGCCATTCGCTAACACAATTTGGGTTATCAATACTTCCAAATGGACCAGTTTGTGTACATACATCTCACCTACATAAAAGTTCATGTAGCACACTACAATTACATACCTTTCAGGTTTTGAACCGTGTTTCCTCTGTTTTTTAACTTTCACAGACTTAGAAAAGCTCACCTAAATTCCGTCAGGCATATTTCCAAAAAGCTGCAATAAGTCCTTGGTCTGACAGGTGGCATTTTTAGATGTTTTTCATACCTATGGAACAAAAAAAGAGTCTGATATAGTATTTGTGAAACATTTTACTGGATTGAAGAGTGGGAATTGTGTGTACTTTTAAAAGGAGTGGCTACAATATGGGCACCATGGATAAGCTTCCTAGAGCATTAATCTGTTTGCAAGTCTTCATTTTTTTATGACAAATCTAATAAAGCAAAATCTCAATGGCGACACACTTTTGACACTAATTTCATGTTCCCTAACTTCATCCTGTTTACAAATTTCAATTCTGGGCAACGATGATTTTCATAAAAATCTATTTTTAACCATGTCTTCTCGATGGAGAATGGACATATAGAGGGCACTTACCTACAATGAACCTTTGTAGCCTGGCAAGATTCCCACAATGGATTTTTTTTTTCTCTGATTTTGCAGAGGTATAGCTCTTGCATGTCCTACTTATATCAAGGGTTCAAAGTTGTGTCGCCACTGCTTAAAATAAAAGAACAATTTTAAATATGGGGTCAAACAGCCTGTGCATTCATTTTTGCCTTGCTGAGAGCTGTGTGGTTACCCATGTATATCTGTCCCATACTAGCAGCATTGCGTTTAATGCATGGTCATTAGCACTGCAAATCTTTTAGTTGATATATTCTTCCGCCATTTTTATAATAACAATTATAATACCAATTGAGTAAAAGTGGCTTCAAGTAAGAGGGGACCAGCCGCAATGGTTAAGGCCGAAAGTCAACGCCAACGACGGCGGATAACAGCCGACCATGCATGCGCACCCCTGCGGGGAGGAGACGCGGCAAAGAGGGTTGACTGGTAACCATCCACCCAAGCCAATCACCTCCCAGAGGTGAACGCTAGGAAAGGAGGAGGTATCCGCGCCCTAAGGCGGGGAGAACAACCCCTGAAGTTCCCCGGATCCACGAGCTATACAACCCAGCGAAGAGAGACTTATAGCGACATAGGACCTAACGCACGGCACGCAGCGCGCCCTGAAGAGGGCATGCTGCAGCCTGCACTGAGCCCCGCGAGGCCAGCCCCAGGGCTGCCCACGGGAGCGCCCGAGAACGGAAACACCCACGGGGTGGGCCGTAAACGGCGTAACCGTAGCGGGAACCAG
The DNA here is from genome assembly GCA_023653785.1 of Ophioderma brevispina. Classification (NCBI taxonomy): domain Eukaryota; kingdom Metazoa; phylum Echinodermata; class Ophiuroidea; order Amphilepidida; family Ophiodermatidae; genus Ophioderma; species Ophioderma brevispina. Next base: position 16,760 of record JAMKCH010022099.1, read on the forward strand.
CACAGGACGATCCGCACCCGTAACCGCAAGGGTGAAGGCACCTGGCGAAAGGCACCGCGCGCCCCACCTTGCCCGTGAAGGCCTGGTGACGCATGCAACACGAGCCAGATTGACAAAAAACCAAAAGTCTTGTCTAGGCAGGCTAGCCACGGGGTTGTGCATAACGTCTGAAAACCGTAAGCGGTAACTAGCGCAGGATGAGTCCGCACCAGTAACGTTCATTCGGTACCGGGGAGGGATGGGAAGGGAAGGAGAAGGAAAAAGCCCTCGTAAGCGGGGACCAACCTGACGAAGCGCCGCGCGCCCCACTAGCCCGTGAAGGCCTGGAGAAAGCATGCAGCACGAGCCAGATTGACACACCAGGGTGTCGTTTGCAGCATGCTAGCCATGGGGGAGCAGTGAGCGTACCGACACCTCGGCTCCCCCGTTATGGGGCCGCCGAGGAAACCACCTCAGGGCTGAACGAATCAAGCCCCGGCCGGTACCACGGCAGCGCGGTCGCGGAGTCCGAGGACCCCCTAGAGGGAAAAAAACCCCCCCCCACAAGCGCCTGGTGTCAGTAATGGCGATGGTCGGCCCCGCGAAAACCCGGGCGTCACCATTACCAACAACCGCTACCGGACGGACTGCAGCCCCCCAACTATCCCACAGGGAAATGGGCAGAGCAGACACGCTGCCTGCACCATAAAGCAACGAGCTAAATCAAGGCGAGCCAGCGCAGCAGCGCGCCAGCCAGGCACGCCCCCGAGAGAGCCGACCAACTAGCACGCTGTTTACCTTTTTTCCCCGCCAAAACTCACACGACCGCAACGGCGGCAAAAAGGATATATATAGAAGACTCTCCGACGGGCGAAAAAACACAGCTATTTTCCGACACAGGTAGAGTCATATTCCAATAATAAATATAATCCGATATAAATCGCAGTTTCCGTTGGGGTATATATATATGGAGGAGTATTCCGATTGAGAAGACTATCAGTCTGTACCAATAAAGTCTCAATTGTGGCTGCAGTTAGACAGAGCCGCGATAGACCACATGTCCGTTCAGGTTGCTGACAAAACGGAATAAGAGAAGACAAATCAACTGGGTGTGACCTGGGGTCTCTGGTTGGACCATTCTTCTTTAGGGGGTGTTAAAAATAGGTATTTTGGGGTCTTCCACTTCTCAAAGGGAAATGCTATGTTTCAGTCAACATGGTGAAAGGAAATCAGCTCAGTGTAATGAATTATGCGCTGCAATATGCGCATCCACTGAGGACACAGTTCAGTGGGTTGTACTTGTACATATATTGACATGACTGATCATTATAAAAAACTCAAAACTGAACTGGCCAAGTGATTTAAGATTTTCTTTAACCCATATGCATGGAACTACATGAAGGGCTCGTGGCTGGACGAAATTGATTTTTTGAACATATTTATTCAATATTTTGCCGGTTTAACAGTGTAACAAACTGAAAGATGGAGACTATCAAAAAGTTCCTATTTTGGGGAGTAGGAAAAAGGCAACCCCAATACTCAATGCATAAACAAATGGTACTGACTTCTTTCTCAAAGACTTTCTGTAGTACTTTGTCATCATTGTCTTGAAGATTTGGGGCTCTCAATGGGAACCACGTTAAAGTATGGTTCTACAAAGCTGCAGCAAAATAAGACAATGCAAAGAAATTAGCAAACTGTGCACTACAAATTACAGATGCGATATGATAAAATTGAGGTGACGGGAATTATGCTACAAAAAATATTTTCCACATGTCGATTCAATCCTCCAATACACACATTGGTAGTCGTGACATTGACACCTAAGCCGTCAAAGGTCACGTGAAGTAGAATATGAATAACCTTGAACCTTATGATCACTAGGATAGCATCCTTGTGCCCCAAATTGGTAGTAGATACATGGGTATTCAATTGGATTAGTAATCTTGAATTCCAAAGTTAATTGGATCCAAAGGTCAATCTTGATTCCAAAGGTCAAAGGTATATGACAAAAGAATATAAATAGCTTAGTGACAGGGTCTCAGTGATCAGGGTTTGGAGATAATATCATAAATCCCATTGAGCATACACTCTGGGGGGTATAAACCTAAAGCCAAAAGAAGAGCTAAAAATACGTGTGCAAAATTGTAGGCAAATTGTCATTTTCTGCAATTGTGTAAATACTTTTTTTAATGGTCATTGAGGGTCACCTTTTCATGTCAAGGCCATATAATGAAAGCATATATGCAAAAACAACAAAATGGAGTGATGTTAACGTCCTCATAATATGACCTATGCCTTCTGGTCGGACGAGATTTATTAGACTAACACAGCCAGCAAACCAGCAGCCGAATAATTCTGTAAATCAAGAAACAAATTATTCAGGAAGAAGTCAGGAATGGGATTTTACAAAGAGGATTACTGAGCTTCAATTATATTAAAGAATCGATTATAGTGATGACAATAATATAGACCAACTACCTGCAGGAATTCTTCAGGTCCTAGTAGAACATAGGCCATCATTATCTGGAAGCATGTCTAAGAATCTTTAGAACCCAACTCTGGTGATCAATAAGTTGTACAAGTCCAATTAGAATTGTTTTCATCATAAAATTATACTAAGAAAGGTCACGTTACAGTAATGAGGCCTGAGAGATCGCAACACTTCCAAAACTAACAGCCAGGTTAGTGGCAAAATTGACCAAGTAATGTAAGCAGGTTGAACTGTCAATTGGAAATTTCAGTTGGGTAACGCATAGTACCCCAACACTGATTTACTCCAAAATCCCAAATGATTCCTCCAAGGTCCGAACTCGACTAATTAGGTTAGTATAAATACAAAGAGCATACTGCCGGGAATGGTTTCGGGTTATGGTACTGGTTTAGAAGTGAATACGTGGAGAGTTTTCTCTTGTCGTAAAACAATGAGCTGAGAGATTATTATTACTTGTTTTGTATCAATCGTCCATCTTGAATTTTACAAGATGTAAAGTAGAAGGTAAATTTGTTTGTGCACATGTATTTTTTGCGTGAGGTGTGTGTGTTGCACATGCCTCGCAGGTGTTGTTTGTGCATTATGCATTTATTAAGCAATGCACATGCAATTAAGTACTTGTTTGCGGGCATCAGTTTAAATTGTTTTACGAAATTTCAGAAGGGTTAAACCACACCTGGTTCAAATTTAAGCACATTCGAACAATTGGTTATCAAGACCCCAAATGGACAGTTTGTGTACATAAATTCTCCCTTACATAAAATTTCATGTAGCAACACTACATTACAGACACTCATGTTTGAAAGTGTCTCTGTTTTTAACTTTCAAAGATTAGAAAAAGCCTCACCTAGTAATTTCAGGCATATTTTCCAAAAAAGCTGCCAATAATTCCTTGGTCATGACAGGTCATTTTGTAATGTTCATACCAATAGAAAATAGAGTATGATAGTCGTTATTGGTGAAACATTTCTGGATGAGAGTGGGAATGGTGTGTAAACGATTTAAAGGAGGGCTATCAATAGCGGCAGCCATGGATAAGCTGCCTAGAGTGCAAAGATGTGCAAAGTCTATTTTTTATGACAGCACAAATCAGCATAAAAGCAAAATATCAATGGCGACACACTTTTGACAATATATGATCCAATTATTGCCCCTAACTAATCTGTGTACAAATTCCATTGTGGGTAACTATGATTTTTCATAAAAATCTAGTTTCACATGTCTCTCTATGGAGAATGGCCATATTGAGGGCACTATAACATACAAATGACCTTTGTAGGCTGGCAAGATTCCACAATGGATTTTCTGATTTTGCAGAGAGGTAATAGCCTCTTGCATGTTCCCACTTATATCAGTTGTAAAATTGTGTCCACTGCTTCAAACTAAAAAGAGACAATTTAATGGGGTCCCCCACCGTGGCATTCATTTTTCCTTCCTATGGAGTGTTTATGGTTACCCAAATGTGATTATCTGTCCCAATCACTAGCGCCTTGCTTTAATGCATGAGTCCTTACGCACTGCAAATCTTTTAGTTGATAATAGTCTGCCGCACATTTTTATCACCATTTCAAACAAGCAATGGAGTAAAGTGCTTTCAATTATTTAGCCCTGCCATATATGGTCTACTGACTGTTGATGTCCTGGCTCATGTAGGAAAGTGTTTTTTTTTTATATCGGTGCTACGCTTGGTTTTTCCTTTCTTAACATAGGTGTCCAAGATGCCACTTAAAATCACCAACCCCATCAAAACCCCCCTTAACCCTGAGGTCTATGGGCCAATTTTATTGGTTACACAATGGGTTATATTAAATTTTTAAACCAATAAGAGACAAGGTAAAAAAGCTTAAAAAGGTTTGGTACAGATATAAATGTCCTATTTTGATTGGTTACTCCTGAGGTATACCATGCTATATCATCTATGAGCCAATCAGAGATACTGTAAAAAGATGGTAGACCTCAGGGGGTAAAGCATGCCTATAAAAGGAAAAGCCTTTCGAGACAGTAATTAAACTCAAGATAACTGGTACATATCAGGAAACTCTTGCAGTTTGGGACTAAGCTGGAGAATAAAGGCAAGGGGGTAAAATGTCTGTCTTGGAAGCACTAGAATTTAAAAAAAAGACCTAATTTTGATCTTTACAAATCGAGTTACCACATGAGATACTGGACATGCCAATTAACACACGTGCTGTAGTTCTTGCTAACAGTCCACTCTTACGTCTAAATGATCATCTGCTAATGGCAAAGCAATTGTTTTTAAAAGCTAGACTTAACAAAAGTTTACACATCTTCTAAGGCCTACACCTGTGGGTGCTATATTAGCAAGTGTTTATTTAATTACCATTAGACTACCAAAGTCATACCATCTTCTAAGAGCTATACATTTTTGTGGTGTGTTGAGATACATCGGTACTGAATTGTATAATTGGCAGTAAGAATGGATACAGGTTAACACTTAGTGAACCAACACCCTGTGAAAGAAAAGAGAAAGGATGGAATGTGATGTAAATATCACAGGTGATATGAATGTTGTTATGCCTGGATTTGTCTTGATGAATTGATTACAAAAATACAACACGGTCACTGGACCGCGAGTGCCGTTTGCTGTCGTGGTTTGTGAATGGGGCCAAAGGTCACATGAGGTCACCAACATGTCACCCCACCCCGCCCTTTCCTTTCCACCAAGTTACATCATCGTAGCCCTTACGGAACTCATACGGCATGAAATATATTAAGTTACTGGGTGGTCTATGGAACATGTATGCTTGCTTTTATGTTGCTTTAAGACATTAATATATGAAAAAAATACATCGGTCCTCGGACCGCTTGTGTCACCTGCCGTCGCGGTTAGTGAATGATAGGCCTAACATGACCTTTGATGTTGCACCTATGACTCAAATTTGGTTCCAATTGAACTTCAACTTTTCAAATGAGGTCAATTTTACATTTTCAGCCCATCTTACAACTTGACCTCACATGACCTTTGACCTTGGTATGTAACCTTTGACCTCATCAACAAATGAGGGATCCCATGTTGCACCTATGATTCAAGTTTGGTTCCTATTAAACTTCCAACTTTTCAAATGAGGTCAATTTTACATTTTCAGCCCATCTTACAAGTTGACCTCACATGACCTTTGACCTTGGTATGTAACCTTTGACCTCATCAACAAATGAGGGATCCCATGTTGCACCTATGATTCAAGTTTGGTTCCAATTGAACTTCAACTTTTCAAATGAGGTCAATTTTACACTTTCAGCCTATTTTACAACTTGACCTCACATGACCTTTGCATGTGACCTTTGACCTCGTCAATAAGTGGGGGATGCCATCTTGCACCTGTGACCCAAGTTTGGTTTACATCCATCAATGTATGAGGATATTACAGGCAAATGTTAACCCTTTTTCACAACAACAGACAACAACAGATATCAACAACAACAGACATCAACAACAGTGGACAAAGTGATCCCTATGGTCCGTATGCACAAAAAGTTAGACCTGGTCTAAGTCAAAATTAGTTTTGCCTCAAATTGATAGTTATTCACATTTTCTTCATTAAGTAACTAGCAAATTTGAAAGATTTAAATGCAAATTTCAAAATAAATACAAAATACCTTGCATTAGTGTAAAGGAAAATATCTTTTCTGGTGGGACAAATTTACACTTAGACCAGGTCTAACTTTAGACCTGGTCTAACTCTTTCGTGCATACGGACCTATGTGTCTTCCTGCCTTAGGGCAGGCGACACAAAAATGATCAACAAGTTTTAAGTTGAGGTCTCCAAAAGAAGGGGGGTAGTTACGTACTAGATGACCTAGCGTTGACAAGCATTGCACATCGCTAGCATATTATGGTCCCTAGACTCCTCCCACAACATGGGTAGGTACTGGGTCAGCTTGGATACATACGGCTGAATCTGGTAGAGAATGCAAAACAACAATGCAAATTGAATGAATATATAATTCAATTTCAAAACCTCATTTGTACTGATTGAAAGATAATACTAAGCCTTCTATGTTTGAAGTCTTATAGTACTATTTGTATATCATACATGCTAGTGGTATGAAAATTTGGTTTCAATTTTGACCAACTAACAGGTGTCCAAAATAACTAAAAAGCCAATCCTGGTAGTCTTCAGATGGGGCCCAAAACATATATTACCAGGGAGTATAAATTTAGGGAGGGGTAACTCAATCAATTAAGGCTTGAAGCCAGGCCCCCTTTTACATGTATTGTTCATGCAAATGTGGAGGGCACTGTGTTTCATAGGCCAACATTCAAAGCATTAAAACTTTCACAAATATATTCCTTTACTGACAAGTTCCCTCCACATCATAAAATGGAATGATTTCCATAGGTACCTCTCCGTCAAGATTCTAAGGAAACAACTTCATTTAATGTATGGCCTACCCAATCGCGCGCCCTAACCCTAAGGCCCCAATACAATAATTTGTTACATGTAGAACTTGAAGGGGTCCATATGTAGCTTACTTTGGTTACGTTTGTGCATGCAACTCTCGCATCATTATATATAATATAAGGTTGTGAAAAGTTACCCCATTGGGACATACCAGTTTGACAACACTTCCAGTAGCGCACAAGGGTGCAATGGGGGGGGGCATTCCCCCCCAAATTTCTTCTGCACTCTCCAGTTGTCCACCCTAGCCAGAAAACAATGAGATTTTTTTTGGCAAAAATTACTTGATTTGGGGAAAATATCACCAATTTGGGCCAAAACTCAGCAATTTTTGAGCCAAAATTGGTTTTAAAATATCCAAATTCTTGATATTCCCCCCCCCCCAATTTCACCTCCCCCCCCAACTTTGCGCTCCCTACTCCCCCAAGAAAATGAAGCTGGCGCGCTGCCAATTAAAACTTCACATGCTACCTACCTGATGTCCAACGCTCTCAATTATGAAAGACAACACATGTAGAACATTCATCTCTGAAAAAAAATACAAACAAAAGTGTCTGTCCATGTTACAAAAATGTCTATAAAACTTTCGAATTAAGTACCGATAAAGGGATGTTTTCAATATGACAAGACAAAAATGGGTTGTTTGGACTATCATTTGCATATTTTTGCTTCAAGATCTGGGGGTAGGTTAGTGCGATTGATAATAGGACTAGCGTCATGACAAAAAGAATTAAAGAAAAAGATCGGGATCATTATAATGCTTCAATATATTTCGAAATACATGTTGTTTAAAAATCAAATAAAAGTCAAAAAAATGACCTTTATCATTGATATAAAGTAAAACGTTCATTATGTCTTCCGTATATTGCTGTCATTGTTTGGTCACCCCACGGTGTCCCGCAGAAAAATACAGATCATGATGATATGTAGTATAATAAAGTGTGACCTGAAAGAGTAGCTAATGAAATGAAAACAACAAAAGCAAAACCTGTTCGGCTTTATATTCTGTTAAAAAATTCTCAGTGTCATTCCCTGCCAATTCAACAAATCGAGTCCAACCATCATCTCATGCTTTTCTTTCTTTTTGTTTTGCTATCTTCAAACATTCATGAGAATTATGCCGTCTTTTGGACACACTACTAATGATTCCTATTAAAATGACATGATGGTCAAGACATGTCCGCAGACACCAACCTGTTTTTTGTCTAAGGTTGCCTCAAATGTTTCCCATTACTTGACAGGTGGCTCAACAGGGCATGGTTATATACGAGTGATGAATGATGGCAGTAACCCTCAATGGATGTTCGGGAATGCGTATTGTGGGGTCATAGGTCATGTAGGGTCATCACAGGGTCAATTGACATATAAGCCCAGGGTCTGGCCAGTGGTTATCTTGAGCAAGATTTGGTGGCTATACAACTTGGAAGAATGTTTTGATATTTTGGGGGGTCAAAGGTCAAGTAGGTACATTGGAGGTCAAAGGCATTGGGCCATAAGAAGGGCATATCTTTCTGTGCAACCATAGAGTTCTGGACCGCGGTTTCTCTTTAATAGTATTGTTAACTAGGCGGTCCTTGGATTTGGCATATCACCTGTTTTTTTGCGATCACCTGGATTGACTGACCCTCGGGTTGGCGGTTCATTTGACCTTTAATGACCCTGATGACCTTGTCATAGACCTTTAAAATTTTCGTCATCACCAATCGACCCCACCGCACCAACAAGTTTCGCCTGGATTACAAAACCAAAGTTTACCCATTTGACCTTTGCATGAACCCCCCCTGATGACCTTGTTGTGACTAACTCGACCACCACCCAAAACTCATACCTACTCAAAGCATGGCCAAGTCAACCCAATAACGACCCCTGGATACCTTTGACCCCAAATGACCCCTTGAAAACGTGACACCAAAACTCGTAACTCGTACAGCGAACTCTACCACCATAACCCACACTCTATAATCCGACGTAAAGCACGGCCATTACCTGAATGACCTATGACCCCATAAATGACCCCATCAAAAACGTGACCACAACACTCATACGGCTAAAATTCTACTACCACCATACCAAAACTAATATCCATATATCAAGCACAGCCACATTACCCTACGACCCTGGATGCCTTTGACCACAAAAGATCCCTCAAAAACGTGACCAGAAAACTCGTACGGCGAAACTCTAACTCTACCACCATAATGACCAAAACTCATATCCCTACTTCAAAGCACAACAGCCACGTTTACCCGATAACGCCCCCTGGATGAAACCTTTGAACCCCACAATGACCCCTTCTAAAAATGACCACAAAACTTCGTACGGCGAACCTACCACCATACCAAACTCATTCCATAGACAGTCAAAGCACAGCCACTTACCCCGATATGACCCCTGGATGACCTTTGACCCAAAATGAACCCCTCGAAAACATGACCACAAAACTCTTACGCGAAACTCTACCACCATACCAAAACTCATAGCCATACGTAAAGCACAGCCACATTAACCCGATAACGACCCCTGGATGACCGTTGTCAGAGCTGCCAACATTGAGATTTTGGGAGATTTGATCTTGGAATCAGGGAGATTTGATCTTGAATCAGGGAAAATTTGATTAGAATCATGGATATTTAAAAAAATAGCGAGCATGTCAGTGTAAAATTCCCATCCTCAAGAGGGATACAGCCCATGGATAATTGTCTTAAAGATCATTGAAAGCTTCCACAATTAAAAAGCTGCAGTTATGAACTTAGTTCCCTTTGGATGTTTTTTTAAAAGAATGACATGAAAAAGTTAAGTAAAAGTCAAACTTTAAAGGTTGCGTAACTGGAAAAACGAAGCCACCTACATAGTTTTATGACAACTGCATCAACATGAGATAGAGCTCGTTAAAATAAAGCTGTCCCAAAAAAATTGACATGGCCTCCGCAGTATGACCAGCCCCCATTTTTAAGAAGAACGTCAGTAGGAACTAAGTACATATATATGGAATTTACAAAAAAAATATTGAAATGAAAGTCGAAGTAAAAGTCCACTTTACAGGCTCTAACTTGAAAACGGGACCATCTACAAACATATGAACTAACTGCCACCATGAGCTAGACTCTTAAAAATAAAGCTTTCTTCCCAAAAAAATTAGACAAGGGCTGTCCGCCGCTACTGACTCCGTTTAGGGACTGTCAGTGAGAACAAAGTCCACAACCAGGCCTAAATAATTATACCCTAACACTTTTTGTGCACTAATAGCAATGATGATCAATCTCAGAAAGGCAAACAGCCAAATCACAACAGTTCAATTATCTTGTAGCCTATCCCTTTGCAACCATTGGAGTTAATTAATTTGTTAACACTTGAACACTTTAGACACGCATAGCCTATATCAGTTAACATGTGGTAATATAACATATTGCTGTGCTGGTCCATCCGAAAGTCGGGAAAAAACTATGGCAGAAACCAAAGACTATATCTTTTTGCCTAGATGTCCTTACTTATTTTCCTTACTTGTTTATACGTTTTATTTTATCTCAACACACCATCATTTTCCATGGACCCCTGAATGACTTATGACCTCAACATGCCTCCCCGAAAATGAATGAACCATAAAACTCGACAGCGAAACTCTAAAACCACCATATACCAAAACTCATATCCATACGTCAAAGCACTGCCAAGTTACCCCGTAAACGACCCCTCCAATCTTCACCACAACCTCGTACGTCGGAGCTCTACCACCCACAAAACCAAAATTCTTACGTATGAAAAAGAACGGTGAAACACATAGCCTGACAGACCCACAAAGCCCACAAAGTTGATTTTTTGAGTTAATATTAGATTTTGACCAAATGGGGTCAAAGGTCCATAGGGCCATTAGAGGTCAAAAAGCACATGGGTCATCATAGGTCATTCTAGCGCATAACAGTAAGAGTCCGGACCAGTGGTATCCTTTATGTAGTTGTCATATCATTTTAGTTTCAGAATGTTTTATTATGTAGATTGACAAAAGGGGCAAAGGCCATCATATGGGTCTTAGAGGCCCTCATTATATTACTCAATATGAGACTTGGGTCAGTGGTTCTTTTGACTACGTACTTGTGAAGGACTCGCGGCAAATGTAACTAACATTTAACATTCACACTCCAGGTCCCCACGGCACTGCATTACATGATCTGTAATGATAATGCCAAAGCTTGGATAACATCGTAATGCATCTCTTTTTACGCAATACTGACGCTTGGTTTTCACACGTACTAAGGATATCAGAGTGGTCATGACATACTGGTAGCAGAATGCAACTGTCGGGTCTTACGTTTTTTAAAAAAAAACATTCTCTATTATTTTCCGTATGTTTCAGGCCACTTTTTTTTTTTGAGGGAATACTCCAATCCCCGATCAAATAAGGATTATTTATTGACAAATTTCGTCTGACTCTTGGTGAATCCATTTGTAGATCTTCCTAGTCAAATACGTATGAATTTGCTGGCAGTATGTGTTCAAGATTCCACTTATTATTGGATATGCTTACTGCCACTTATTTCAACTTTTCCCGCTTTTCAACGAGCGGATATTCAAAGGTAAAGTCGAATGTTAAGGCCAATCATTTATTGGAGCACCGTCGACACAAATATCTAAAACCTGTCAAAAGAAGGCAAGCGGTGTTTGTCGTCCCAACCTCCGCAAAAGAATATAGTATCCCAGTGTAAGGTTTATTAAAAATATTCCTTCAGTAATGCCCCCCCGCGTCGCATGAATACCCTCTTTTGTTAATCATATTTAAAGGGATCGAATATTTATACTAGAAAACCAATATATTAAAGTGCCCTCACTTTCAAGGACACGTATGAATAACCACAACTGGTTCTCAAGACCTCCAACCAACTAACCAATATCCATAAACTAAAATGTCTAAATTTTTGTTTCTTTGGGAGATTAATCCACACAACCCAACCCAACTTTCATCCATCCTATACCATAAACACTATGCATAGTCATTATAATGCCATAATGGGGAAAAAGGCTTGCCTTCTGCAAAGGAAGATACCACGATACCAAACAAATTTGCTAAGGTACGGACTTAATATTTTGAAGTTTTGCTTCACTAAAGTAGGCGAATTTTGTACTTTTGCCTGAAAATTCTTTTGAGACTTGGTTTGCAAAATACCCCGAGTTTACATACTCAAATCTGATCTCAGTAAAACAAATTCTTTTTGTGTCCTCTCTATTATAGTCGGGCGACCTTCTCCGGGGAAATTTGTTTACACTAAAAATCTACTCAAGTCAAATAACTTGCACTTGTGTTTAACCTCAGTCCCTGGTAAGCCCTTTGTAGATAGGTACCAACGATCACCATTTCATGTTCGCCGAAGAACCCACTAGAAAACCGTTACTAGGTGCACGCACCTAAACCAATAGCATCATTAAGACAGATGACAAGCACTGCACTCAATGATGTCCAAAAACCTTGACAACGCTACAAAGTCCCCAAACTGCGACCGTCACTAAACTAATTCCAAAAAATAAACCTACGGCGAAACGCCCATATCTCCAGAAAATTTGCCGAATTTTCGGGGACTAACGGACATAACAACGGCCGCTGATTCCGCACATAAGAGCCGACAGATTAAAACATGGCCGCTCCTCGTGACAATAATCCATCAATTCATGAATTGATTGATTAAAAAGGCCAGTTAAATTTTAATGGGGTACCCTGTGTCCACCTGTTTAAATCATCTTATGACCCACGTTATCAACCTAACGTATCAACCCCCAGATACATACAACCCATTCAAGTAAGCTCATAGGTATACCCTAAAGATTCAAGCTGCAACACCACTGCTATGACTTTATTACCTATCTCAGAGTTTAAACTTATAAGAATCATTTCAGATTTTCAAGGTCTTTATAGGTAAATCCCCTTTTGCAATGTCTCAGCTATACTTCTTTACAAGGAGTAACTTAAAAGAATTTTAAGAGTGGGAAAAAATAATTTAGGACATGACTGGTTCAATATGCTTTAGACCCTACCTTTGTGTCCGCATCTGAACTTGCTGCAGAATTTGAAATAGAGAGCAAAAGCTAGACGTCCAGGATACGTTGGATAAAAAGAACAGTTTTGTGGAATATTATTCTCCCAATCAACGAATATCAAATGTGACATACCATATTTTGACTGGGGCTTGTGAGCCTGAGAATTATGAAGGCCTGCAAAGCATGACTTTGTTTAAAAAAAAAATGCATTCAATAATGTTGAGTTAGGGGGTTGACACTTAATGCCCTGTCATCTTTTGCTCCCGTTCCCCGTAATGAAATTTGCATTACTAATTGGACTACATGTAGCGCCCCAAAATGAATCATAGGTCCTGCCATAGTTTTATGGGGAGAATGCACTAATGTTTCCAATGTATTTACTTTATTTTTCAATGCACCTATTTCAATTATTTCAAAGTCAAATTTGATGCGTTTATAACAAATTTAGAGCTCTTTTTATGTTCTTTCAATTTATTTTAATCTATTTTATGAATCAAGGTTAGATTTTTTTGCTTGCAGGCCCTTGCAGTCTACCCTGCAGTCTACACCTGCAAACTGGAAATCCCTGGAATAGTGTAGTTCCCTATAATTCGTGTTTGTAAAAATAACTTAATTCCACAAAACACGTATTTCCTATATTATGCAATGCAGAAATTCACAGCTTTCATATGGCCATTCTCCGTTAAAGTTGTTCAGTTTGGTCTCCAAAATGACGGAATATCAACATTAGGAATTTCCTGAAAATCATTGAAAATCGTAAACTTTAATATTCTCAAAACACAGAACAATCCCATGGTGATCTAAAAAATATATCCGATTTTTAGGATCATTGCCTAACGTCAACACTTAAGTAACGTATCTGTAGTAACGTAGCTGTCGGGCCTTTTTCTTAGTCCGTACTGTTCTTGATGAAAGTATGTGCGTTCCACGACTTAGTCTATAAACGTTATCAGGTATTACCTTTATACTAAAACATGGGGTTGTAATTCGACTTTATGTATCACACCATAATTGCAAGAGCGTAGCAGATCGGAGGTACATATCTGTCCGCGGGGGTAATGAACGTAACAGGAGGTATTTTCTTTTCATTTACTAGGACTGTAATTGTTACGTGAAACCCAGATTTTTAATGCAAAACATTATCTTCTCAATTAATCACATATTGGAACATAGGTATTCAGTTAGTTTTAGCGTTTTGTATCCATATCGAATTATGATGGTAACGTATCTGTCTGTAATATTGGCGACATGCTCTCTACGATAGCATCTGCGAAACTTTTAATAATCCATATTCTGTTTTAACTTAACATTTAGTGCATAATAGAGGCTGATCAAAATGCAATTGCAATCTTTGTGATATGCGCTCTTGTGTAACGAGCAGAGACACATTTTAAAGATGGAATTTTGGCATGGCGAATGAGCAAAAAAAGCAAGAATTATGCATCTTGTACCTTATTGCTTGATACTTTCTCATCCGGTTCCAACATCTAGTCCGGATCATTTTGCAAACATAACTCCTAAGTATAATTTAAATTCATAAACATCGCATTCTAAAGGCAAACAAGCCTTTAAATGTGCATGACTGTGAGCGACACTAAAAACGACTTTTTAACACTTTATCGGAGAATTGCCATATGACAGAACCAATTTTCCGTTTTAGTCCAAATATTCTACAAGATATCGCCTTAATTAATTGTTTATCGTTATCCGTTATAATCCCAAAGGTTGCCTAGATATTAGGATGCGCCAACCCGGGTACGCTGTAGCGCCCCTACAACCAAAGTTCTGGGATCACCGTTTGTCCATAGGGTCACCTCTTGATTTTAATCCTCCTTGGTGAGATCACAATATGGTAAATTATCCACATTATCAAATTGCTAAGTTTGTCAAAAGAAGATTTTTTGATTTAAAGATTACGAACTAAACTAATCCATCTACTACCAATTGTAAAGTTCTCTGTCTTGAATTCGAAATCACCGTTTTTATTACTACATTACACACAAAAAATGTTTTTTATTTCAATCTCTAAGACACAAACTTGAATGCTCATCATTCTCATGATTTTAAAAGCTGCATATTGAGAGAGAAATTTTGACAAATCAACGCCACACACACACACACTGAGATACTGAGGCGTCACTGCAAGAGCTTTAAGTGGTCAGTGTACTGGACAAGCATCAACATTCCAATGATAAGTGCTTGATGGCCTTATTTTCTCTAGTACCAGTATATGCAGTTTTTACTTAATATTCCCAGAAACCTCATGTATTCAACCATTTTTTAATAACAAAATTGTCAGAAATGCATCTATACTTAACTACTCAATTTTCCCCCTAACCTCCGTGCCAGTACACAACACGCCACCTACCTGATGGCGTGTGTACCTCCATCGGTGTGAGATTTGATAGTCCTCATCAGTAAACCGCACCCTCCTGGCTGTAAAGCCACAGCGTTTTACATGCGCACCAAAGATGGCATATCTGATCACGTGATAAAAGCTGCGTCACAAGGTTATGACATCACTGCACGGAGGTAAGTCGAAATGGGGACTATACCTATAAAGGGTAGTGTTTGTTTTGTTTTCATAGGAATGTGGGAGCAAGTATTAAATAAATTTTTTCAATGTAGTAATGACATTAGGTTATTTTTTTTCCAATCATAATCAAGGCTAAATTAGTAACGCATTTAAAAAAACAGTATAAACCTAAATACGATCAATCAAGCAACCTTCATCAGAAGGAAATGATATCAATTTTGAGGTTTGAGTGGCAGTAATCCCTGACCACCAAGTCTTCTTCTGGCGCCAAGAGAGGCAATATGGCATTGTAAACGGTAGGATGAAGGTTAGGAGAGAGCTTCACAACCAATCCACTGGCCAATCAACCAATCACCCGCCTGCGGATTAACTTGTAACTGAAAATTAGAACAATTCAAAAAGCTCATCTTGGTCTGTACCCTGGGGCGAAAAAAAAGAAAAAAAACTCAATTTACTTTATTTCATTGGCAAACCCAGCATAGCACTGGTACGTTGTGCTAACAGATCAAGATTCAACTGCATTCTGAAAAACACTGGCCACTTTCCAAAAAGGTGGAACTCAGATTTACGCAGTGCGTAAAATAAATGTCCCCCGCCAAATGTCGCGATCACTAACATGAGATAAATGCACCTACAATGTATGTCTACAATATGAACCCCACCCATACCCCTTCCCCAACACCCCACCCCTCCCCAACACCCCACCCCTCCCCAAACACCCCCTCCCCTAAGCACAAACCCCCCCCCAAGACACCCCTCCCCTCAATACCCCCTCCGCCTCAGACTCCCTCCCCGAGACACCCCTCCCCGGACAACCCCTCCCCGATACCCCCTCCCCCTCACCGAGACACACCTACCTACCCCTCCCCATCACCGGACAACCTATTTACCCTCCCCCTCACTGAGACACCCCACCCTCACGGAACAACACACCTCCCCCTCACTGAGCAAAGAAAACCCCCAACCCCCTCCCAATACACCTACCCCTCCCCAAACACTTCCACTCCTCCCTGAAACACCCCACCTCTCCACCTCCCATAGACACCCGCCACCCCCCCTCCCCAAGCACTCCCCACCACTCCCCCCTCCCTGAGAACCCCTCCCGTGATACATCCCACCCCTCAGAGACCCCCTAAACCCCTCCCCTAGACACCCCCACCCCTCCACCAATACACCCGACCCCTCCCCAAGACACCCTAACGCCTCCCCAGACAGTTCACTTCCCTCTCCCCCAGACAACCCTAGCCTCTCACTCCCATAGACACCCCCACCCTCCTACCCCACCCCTCCCCCGAGACATTCCACCACTCCCCCTTCCCCAACAACCGCCACCCTCACCCCCCCCCCCGCGACACCCCACCGCCTCCCCTCCCCGAGACACCCCCACCCCCTCCCTAGACAGACCCCCTCCGTCCGAGACACCCCACTCCGTCCCGAACACCCGCACTCCGTCCCGAGACACCCTCCACTCTGTCCCCACCCCCCCTCTCCCGACACCCACGCCTTCCCCTTCCCCGCTTCTTCACCCTCTTCCTTCCACAAGTTTACATATTATACGCTTAACAGAACTCCAGATAACTTGTATACAAGCTTGCGGGAAAATTATTCTTATTATGCAAATTAGATACTTAATCAACATATTTTACTCATCACCCGCTGTCTTCTCTTTCCACCAAGTTTACCTCAATCCAGATATATCGTCAATATGGTCCAAATGTTGGACATTTTCCGTGCGTATTGACCTTTTCCCTTGACCTTTTTTCACTACCCTCTGACAGACCCAGGGGAGGACCCTGGGGAATGAATTACAACATGTTAGTAGGGGGTTTTCCCCCTCCTACATATACCCATGGTATACCCAAGTTTAGCTACTACTCTAGCTCATCCAGAAAAAGGTTACCCTGGGTTAACATTTTATCACGGAACATACGAACATACAGACGGACCCGAGCCCATTTTAATAGTCCACTCCCGAGCTCGTCCGGTGGGGACAATTACAATCATGTTTGTAATTTTAACAATGCTCTGCACTCTTAGTTCTTGAAAGGCTTTAATTAATAGGGAAATATTTATATAATTTATAAGCTAGGTAAATCATTTATTTAGAACTTTTCTCAGTGTGTAATTGGTAAAGCGCCTATTGTTTTTTTCAATCAATGTTATTCATTAAAGTATCAAGAATATTGACACAATATAGATACAGCCACTATTTAAGAGAGAGCTCAGCCCCTAGGCTTAGCATCAAACTTGTGAATTAAGAGTGCACTTCCGACCTAACCCATTTCCCAATGCTTATCCTTCCTTCATCCCTCATGTACAATGAACTACAGAATAAATTACTAGATTGTTGTTCCTTGATGGTTTACTGTCTTGTATTTGTGTTCCAATACCTTAGTATTGTAAATTCCCTTAACTGTTTCATATTCATTGTTGTCTGTGTCCAGGGATAATTCATAAGTAAATGGGATTTTCTGCTAGGTTATCTACGAATATTACTTGTAAAATGTCTGTACTTCCTATACATTAAACTGTCGAAGCAATTTACTTAAAGGGTGGCAACAAGAGATTTCACCTATCAGGTGTCCCAAAAAATATCAAAAGTACTGATTTTTGCCCTGATGGTAAAGCTTTCCATCAAAAAGAACCCCATCTGAAGATTATCAGAGAAATGTTTCCTTTTGTACAGACAAATGGTGAAATTACTATTTCGTATAGGAATAAATACGAAATTAAGCCTAATGTTTTATCTTGAAATATAGTGACACAGAATCACCTTTTTTTCTCCTTCTCCCTTTAAGACAATTTTCTGTAGCCAATACAAGGTAATAACTATTGAGTGTCTAGTCTATAGAAATTACTATTATACACCATAGTTGGGGTGGCCCTCAAAAATCTCTCGTGCAAACCTGTAAATGGGGCATTTTTTGAGATTTCAGCACCCTTTTTAGAAAGAGCTACAGGATGGACGGATGGCACCTATACCAGGCTTCTCATGAGGGTACAAAACATATCCTGGCGTTCTTGTCATCCCAACTTAATGACGGACAGGGACATTTGCCGCTACAAGGTGAATAGCATCTCGGCTGCAGCCGCTAGACAGATAGACAGATTTGGTCAGGCCCATAGAGGAAGTGTGACCCCAAATTCCATGAAAAGGGCAAAAGGTCCACATTTGCTGATTTTTTTTACAAAAGGGTAAACAAAAATTTAAAGAAAATTTTACAACAAATTCCACCTACCTTGGATGCTTGTTGTGAAGCTCTGACAGTAGATGCGACGTCAGCCATTGATCAAAATCTACTTCATCAAAAAGCTCAAAGGCTGCCAATCCCATTGCATTATACACTGTAAGGGGTGATGCCCAACAACAGTAGAAACAAGTTAATATTTTGAAATGATTGATATTGAGGCACTGATTTTGTATGTTTTAAAGGGTTAATCAGTGATTTGCTACTCCGAAACAAAGAAAAAAATCATCAAAATTCCGGCAAAATTCATATTTGGGTGTTTTTTTACTGACACGGATGTGCTAATGTAAAATGTGTTTTTTTTTACTGACATAGATGTGCTAAAGCAACCTGCAAGTGGTTGGCTTGAAATCTGTGTATTAAAGACAAGGCAGTACATTTTGGCCTGTAGCATAGGAAAGAAGTCAACCACAACATTTTGCAGATGAGTAGATACAAACACAATTTTTTCAAGATACTTAAATTTTAGGTTTGACGGGGAGAGTATTAGGATTGAGGTTGAGGATCGGCTAGTACCCTGGGAAATGTGTTTTACCTATTTGTTATGGTATGTTATAGAAAATTGTACATTAGGCAACGAAAAAAAACACACCTGTTTTACAGGCGGGTGGACCTTTCAAGTAGGGTCGGTCGATTTTTTTTCCCCTCTGGAGTTTAAAATTGGCCTAAAATAGCCACAAAAACTGAAAAAATCTTGAGAAAAAGTGAACAATTTTACAAACATTTTTTTAAAAATTTAGCCAAAATTAATAAATTTTTGCACCAAATTAAAACAGCTGATTTTACATGATTTGCAAAATTTAAAAAATACATCTCGGTCCCCGGACCGCGAGTGTCGTCTGCCAACACGGTTTGTGAATGGGGCCATGAGGTCACCAAGGTCACATGAGGTCACCAACATGTCACCCCACCCTGCCTCCTCCTTTCCACCAAGTTACATCACCGTAGCCCTTACGGAACTCACACGGCATGCAATATATTAAGGGTTAACATTTTGACCACAGACACACAGACATACGACCAGAGTAATCCCTATGTGCCTTCTGCAATTTTTGCAGACGACACAAAAAATCTTACAAAACACAAAATCTGGGTTGGTCCGGCCTGTAAAATAGGGTGTTTTTTTCATCGCCTTATGGTTTAAATAAGGATGATGGTAAGTGTTCACCTGCTTCTTTTAGAAGGAGTGCATTCATATCATCAGGATTTGAGGCTTCTGCAAGTAAAAGACAAAAAAAAAAAAAATCAAGACACAAATTATGCTAATATATATTGTGCTTTGACTAGTTTTACTTAATTTGAATTTGCCTTCTCTATTTCTCAGAGCTGTATTAGAGTAGTAGTCCCATTTCCTGAAAATCCAAAATTTGAAATGAAGGCAAGGCCAAACTTTAGCGAAGTATCCAATGAAGCTCCGGGGAACATATTTTCTTATGCGATTTTAGGGTACAAGACCCTTCTCTAAAATGAATTGGTAATTGGTAAAATAAATTTCTACACTTGGTTTTTGATGCAGTTCTACCTTTATCATTAACACTTTGATCTCAGAACTTGAAAAAAAAAATTACATTTCCAAATTTATGGCCAGAAATCCGTAAATTTCCAGAAAAGTTACATCTCTGATTTCTACTTGTTTTTTTACTATAAAAATAAAATTACAGTATTCTATTCCTCACCCTTCTGCATATGACATTTATCTTAACATGGTTAGCCGTCACATTTATTTGGGTGCATAAATATCACATGTACGTATAGCGCCTAACAAAATTTTGAATGCCAACAGAGCTAACTGACCTTGTGAAGTTTGAACCATTTGTAGCAGTACTGGTGTGAAAACCTCCTTATGGGCATGAAATAATGCTAGAAATAACACTTCTGTACAAGGCTGTGAGAAAAAAAAGAAGATACAATACATGAGAAATGTAACTTAGGCCAAGAAAAAACAAGTTGACTCAGAAAACCGTGCACATTTTGTTTAAAATTGCTCTTCTTTTAGCACATTTTTTAAAGGTTTTTGCTCCTTGAAAGTGTTTTTTTTTAAATTTTAGTTAAAAGAAACAAAAAAAGTGGGTCTAAAATGCAATTTTTTTTCAAATCACGCATTTTGCATTTTTCTATAAAAAAAACACATTTCGCATTTGCATTTTTCGCATTTCTTCTGAGACAAACTTTTTTTTTGGCCTTACCTAAAAAGTGTACTTTGGGGGCAAAACCAATAAAGACTACACAAAATACTACCAATTGGAACATATGAACAGAGTGTTCCTAATAAATACATTTTCCATACAACAAACATTCCTTTAAAGGCCGACTCAGAGATTTTGAAATATAACTTTGTTTGTGCATTAATTAAAAGTAGTCAACTAGAACTAATAAGGATAATCGCCTAAATGGCTCAATTAACAAGTTTGAGATGAAAGGGATTTTTTGCTTTGATGTAGTAAACATTGATATGTAGTATAGCAGTACCATAGGATACTGTGTATAACAAAATTTCCGGATCCAGAATTTTGTTACAAAGTTGTGATTCTCTACATGAAGGACATTGAGTTGAGCTTAGCTATTCCACACAGTGATTAGTATGTGGAAAAGCATTACATACATGCAAAAAACTTGATTTATTAGAAAATTGAGGGCACCCTCATCTGGAAATCTCTGAGTCAGCCTTTGAGTCACTGACAATCATACAGTCCCCTTAAAGGTGCATTTTCTCATCCTATCACCATTTCATCAGATATCATTGAGAAAAGCTTATTTCAAAAGCTATTATTTGTTTATGGTTTCATCAGATATCATTGAGAAAAGCTTATTTCAAAAGCTATTATTTGTTTATGGTTTCATCAGATATCATTGAGAAAAGCTTATTTCAAAAGCTATTATTTGTTTATGGTTTCATCAGATATCATTGAGAAAAGCTTATTTCAAAAGCTATTATTTGTTTATGGTTTCATCAGATATCTTTGAGAAAAGCTTATTTCAAAAGCTATTATTTGTTTATGGTTTCATCAGATATCATTGAGAAAAGCTTATTTCAAAAGCTATTATTTATGGTTTCATCAGATATCTTTGAGAAAAGCTTATTTCAAAAAATATCAGTTGATTCTTAAGGTGCACTTTGATGTTATGTGCAAATGTTTGCATCAGAGTGCCCTATAGGTCACTGTGTTGTAATTTCTGTCTTACAAATAGAAAATACAAAACTACAAATTTCTTCCAGAGTAGCTCATATATTTAAGCCAATGGTTCAGATGATTTAACAAGTGATCCATGGTCAACACAAAAATCACTTTTTTTAGGTAAGTTGGGGTGGGAGGGGATGGATTACAAAATGCCCTTTAAATTTTTACTATACTCTCTGTCATAATTCCTTTTCTCTCTGCATTAAACTATTCTGCTTTCCTGCCAGAGAGAACCATGACAACATGCAAGGGAAACACATAGGTGTGCGGTGCACGCAGCAACTCTATGCGTAGATATGTAGACACCTACTTCAGAAAAGGA
Organism: Ophioderma brevispina; assembly: GCA_023653785.1. Taxonomy (NCBI): domain Eukaryota; kingdom Metazoa; phylum Echinodermata; class Ophiuroidea; order Amphilepidida; family Ophiodermatidae; genus Ophioderma; species Ophioderma brevispina. Next base: position 38,963 of record JAMKCH010022099.1, read on the forward strand.
ATTGTGACGGCGACTATATCTGCCTTAAAATATTCAGTGCTATCTTAGTCTTGTTAAATGGTGCATAACAATATTTTGAAAATGCCACTTTTTATCACACAGCATCCACTCATTCGGTAAGCCACCAGAAGAGTAACTGCTTTTTGAGCTAATTGTAATTTCTGTAAAACCGATGAGCAACAAGCACTTTGAAACTACTCTTAAAGGAAATCTGTAGTAAAAAAGTTATTCAAACTCAATGTAATGCATGCCCACTCCTATCATTTTCTAATATTTTGAATCAACCTGGATGTTTATATTTTGTACCTTTTTAAAGTGTACATACATAACAACAAATTGTTCATGTGTTTCAATTGAGTATTAGCTTGGCACATTACCATTAGGAAACATCCAACTGGCATAAGCACAAACTGTTTCAAAAGCTTGTTAGGTGCAAGGTGAATTACGCCTATAATGTCATCATGCCCAGCTAGCACTAAAGATTTTCCTCCCGTTTCCCTCTAAAGTTTTACAAACCTACACTTCCAAATTGTTTTTCAAATATGGGAAATAATTATATCAGATTTGTATGTTATTGAGTCTAAATATTGTTTTCTTATACAAATTCCTTTGATTGCTTATATCCACCTGACTTATATACACTGTCTATTTTAATCAGCCCATAAGAGCATACCCTAAGAGTAAACTTCCATGACTCCCCTCCTTCATCAATGGTATAGCCCTCTGGGTCTTCTTCCCACATACGAAGGTCCTGATCAGAATAAGCATAAAACATACATAGTAAGAAAACAGTATCCAGTAACATCCAATCCAGTAATATATGTGATCTGCTGACATGTAGTTAACTTTTCTGACACTTGGACCAATGCAAAGCTATGCAAGCAGTTTTTTCTGCACAACGTGAGAATGGCTGCATTGTCTGCAAAGGTCTTGGCTTTCATGACTGCATGCTAAATAGAGTCTTGTAACACATTTTCATAATACATTTTGATGATACATTATGCAGAATTGTATTGCTCTACTACTCTAATTACTTTGATTATAAAATTGTCATACAATGTTATTTAGCAAAAATACTGCAAGTTAAAGCTTGCAAATCCCCCTGGCTTTTAATTATATGAAACTGAGGGTTAGTGATGAAGTCTGGTGGTGAAGTCTGCAGAGTCAAGGAGCAGGATAAGGAATACAGCCATTTTGAGTGATTTGACCTTGGATGACACCAGATGACCTGGAAATGAACTTGAAAAATTTGGTATCAAATGTTGACTACACCCACAAGGTTTCATGATCATACAACCAACCATGTGTAGTGATTTGACCTTGGATGACCCCATATGACCTTGAAATGACCTTCAAAATATTTGGCACTGAATATTGACCACACCCACCAAGTTTTATCCTATAACAATTAACAAGGTTTATAGCAATTGAAACCCATTTTGGACCACATTTGATCTTTGACCTAAGACACATGACCCACTTCTGATCCCAGTCACCGCCTAAAGGTGGATACACACACTTGCTTAGTAGCGAAGGAATTTTACGTATCAGAAATACCACTGCAAAGATACAGATATTGGCAGTTGCATTTTGAAAAATTTCATGGAATGCCCTTTAATTAGCTCATTTGCATACCTAACCCACATATATCATGCACTTACAATTTGCAGAAAGATGCTTGCCATGATGGGCTTTCGTGTAGTAAAGGTATTTTGTGTATCTGATGTACCGTTTCAAAGATAAACACAAACCAGTTGACCTAACCAAAATGGAACACACACACACATAGAGAGACTCGGTAAGCCGATATACCGGTATTTTTCGGTGAAGCTAAAGAACCGGTATTGTCGGTATGTTAATTTCACAAATACCGATTTATAGATACCGCTTTTTTTTAGCGGCATGGCGCAGGGCGCATTGCTGATCATGCGGTATATTTTCGTAAGATGAGCAGAGTTCTTTGAACCCAATTTCCCGAAAACACACACTGTAAGTCTATACCTTCAACCATGCACTAAAAATCGATCTATCATGATCCCCATGCCTTAATTACCTACCTAATTCTATGAGTCATACTATTTTTATCTCCAATCCTTTCACATTTTCTTCGGGCCCGGACATGATCGGCCCGCGTCAATGCACATGCACAAAGCAGTTAAATAAACATTGTTCACGCAATGAGCACACAGCCAAATCGATCACAAAGAAAATGGCTGCTTCCACGGACCGCCACGCACGTGTCAATATCGTTCCCTTTCGAAGTTCCAAAACACACATACAATCGCTGGTGCTGAAGCACACAGCTTCGAAAACAGGGTTATTTTCTTGCGCGCTCAATAATATTGTTTGTGGTGATTATATCAGACTTGTTATTTTGGTTTATGAATGATGGATTTACGGTACAGTAAAAGAAACATTTTCGGTTTATTAACTTCATTATTATTCACGATATGATTTTTTTTATTTGTTTAGATGCATGAGTGGTGTTAAATTGTTATTCTTCCCAAACATTTTATTTCACATTTAATAAGATTTAATATGTTTATTTTTGTAAATGTGTTAAGCCAATGACTTTAGTATGAATTCTAAATTCATTTTCAAGGGAAAATCAAAGATATAAGTGCTTCGTTCAGACACTAGATTTGCGAGTTTGTCAGTTTCATTATAAAAATACATTTAGCATAAACAAGCACAATGCGACGCTGCCCCCAAATTGGGTGAAGATGTTTGCTGGTTTCTGAAAAATTTGTAATTCCCTGTAATGTTGAAGAAGAGGAGCGGAACCAATGAAAACGTCAAACAATTTAAGTCGCATCTGATCTTGCCCCAGCGCTGGTTTCGGCGCAGCCTAACCACTGTCTACTCTAATACACGTAAAAGCTACACTCAGAATGATACAGTAAATAGCTTGAAAATAACAGAAAAAACTGTGTATCCGTTGGCATAAAAATAAATTTAAAAATGTCCTCATTTCTCCTCTTGCCTCTGATTGTGCAGAGAAGATCTCCCCTCCAAGTTTGGAGCTTGCTTTCCTTTCGGTTCTCTCAAAATCACGTAAACAATTGAGTTGAATCAGCACGTGGGACAGTCCACCTGTCCCGCAGGCCGGTCCCCGGGGCTCCAGGTCATGAACCCCGAGGCCAGTTCTGACTTGTTCACGCACGTGGCCTACCTCATGAGCGTGTGAAATCTTTGCTAGATGCTGCTGTTATTGCTGTACGTAAATTCAATAAACTTCAATTTCTTTCCGAATTGTAGTGACTTTTAGCTCATGAAATATATGTATTTTGAAATAAAACGAGTGCATATAAATAAGGAAGGATCGTACATGACAGATGATGACAATTCACGGACAGGTTAGTTAAACAGAAAAAAAATATAGGTATGAAAAAATAAAAAGCCGCGCAAGTAGTAATAAAATGTTGGGTCGGATCTTATGGTAAAAAGAGCGGTGAGACCGTGCGAGTAACCATTTTAGACCGGGGATTAAGCCTTCCAAGCTAAAATGACTAATTGTTTACTTGATTGAAACCTAATGGAAGACATGGCCTATAGAATAGTGTCGTATATTTCTTGGTTAGCAAACTGTAATTAACAAGTAACGGGAAGACAGCACATTGGAAATGAAAGGCGGGAGGACCTCCGGTGTTGAGCGCAATACTTCCGGGTTGCATTTATGACGGGGATAGACGCTCTGAGGCCGATCATTGATTGTGTTCAAATTAACTGGGGAAAACCTATATACCAGTAAATACCGGTATTAAATTGTCGGTATATCGGTTTGCGGTATTTGCGCTATCACAATATACCCCTGCTTTTTAAGTCAGGGGATTAAAATCAGAGTCCTTTGTCCTTTTCAGACATGGGCAAATTTTTTGAATGTATTAATTTGTTACTCCTTTAATGTGACATAGTCTATCAAAGTATGCACTCCTGCTAATCAGAGAATTGCATAACCAAAAATAATCTGTTCAAGAGCAGAAGATGATTTGATATAGAATAGTGCAGGAGGCACACATGCAAAACAGATTACTTTTAGTGTGGATAGAACAAACCCAGAATATTTTTTGCCTATTAGGGGCTTGTCAATTGTCCAGGACAGCATGCAGCAGCATGCTTTTCTGAATTCAATAAAATCTTTAGTGGTGTAATGATTGTTGTCTGTGAAAGATTTTGCAAGTAGCATTATCTGATTTGAACTTGAATTAATACATACCTCAGGCACAATAAGGAAGTACTGTGATAGTAACCTCCTGCATATCTCAACTACTGTGTCATCTGAGAAGAACTCATCCCTAACCTGTAGACAAAGGAAAAAGTTAAAATAGAGCATCCTGAAAAGGGATCTTGAATAACGACTAACAGGCAAAAAAAAAAAGAAAAACAATGACTTGTGAAAATCTGATGCACAATGTTTTCATTTTGTTTTGAGGGAGGTGTTGATAGGTGAAAATAAATTCTGTATGCGCTCACTGGCCTTGCTATACTCCGTTTCCCTTACTCCGTGCAGTGATGTCAGCGCGATATTTGATGGTCGCACCAGTAAACCGTGTGCGCTGGCCTAAAGCGATGGCGTTTTAACACGTGTGCACAAAGACGCCATATCCTGACGCGTGCGTAAAAACTGCGTCAAGGTTGTGACATCACTGCACGGAGGTAGACAAATGGACTATAGAGACAAACTTTGTCTACGTAGGTTGAAGGGGATGAATGCAGCTGCCGTCCTTCCTTGCAATCTCCCTATTGGTTTCCACAAGTGATATGTGTTATAGATCAATGGCATTCATCTTTTGCATGCTGTATTACCACTTTTGTCTTCAATTTTGAAGGAAAAATAAGTCCCTAACTTTCACAAAGAAAAGTGCATGTCAAAAAATCAAAAGTGCATGGGGTTTGATGGAACAACTATTTTCCTTTCATGTTGAGAAAGATATGATTGTTCCTCATAAAACAATTTGCATAGTCACTGTGGCAAAACACTTTTGACACTGAAATTCTTCTTGCAATGAGGCAGCAGCTAAATGTATTGAAGTTGGTGGAGCCAGCTCACTATTCACTGTTTGGACACTGAAGATTCTAAGCATTACGAAATCACTCTGATCTAAAATGGGATTCAACACATCAATAAGGCACATACTTTTATGAAACAGTCTCCCCTCATAGCCATAGGGGGGTGGGTTCTTCGCTAAAGTGTCTCTTTTGCTTTAAAAAATTAGAAAAAACGTTTTTCAATAAATTTTTTTTCTGGAATGTGTTACAATAGTGCACAATTACTAGAATGAGCACTCGCGCGATCTTTAGAGCTCAAATAATTTATGCGACATCTAATTTCAGTGTTGTAGCATAAGGAAAACCATAAAAAGTCATTTCCGTACACTATTTGTTACGGAAATGACAATCAGACAGTCAATGTCCAAGCTGAGTAAATTCTACTCCGTATCCTCAATATCTGAACAAAAATGAAGAACCATTGAGGGAGGATCTTTCAAATGGAGAAAAACCAGATGATAGACTCGATTTTATTGCCAATATGAAAGGTGAAGTGCTCAAGAAATCATTTGTAACGGTAAAAAGGTACGGAAATGCCGTTTCGGAAATGATGGTTCAAAAACATTTAGACAGTATAACGTCTCCCGAGGGCGATGCCTAGGGATTGTTTATAATTAGGGTACAGGTAACCATTTGTTTGACAATTCCAATAAAACGGACATTTACTTTCCTATATTATAGTGTTATACAGCGATACGGAAATGACACTGACTAAGGTACTCTCCATCATTTTTGCAAAAATCTGTAGTGTGTGGATATAATCAGAGATACCGGAGATAAAAGATGTGTGCCAAGTAGCCCATTAATGCAGGTACTATTGACCAGGTTAAATTTTTGGATTCAGTGTTTTCAATTTATAGACTGCCCTTCAAAAGTTCCTTACGGAAATGACTCCAAATCCAGGGACATGACTTTTTTTAACAAAGGTAAAAGTTAGGATTTATTGATGCATTATGCATTATTTGCTAGATAGGATATGTTCAACAGTAAATCCTTAGTGATCAAGAGTATTTCCAAAAAGAAACATTTTACTACCAAATAAATAATGACAATTGTAATTTTAAGCGTAACCATCGGGACATAGGGTTTTCGGGGGGTTTGCATCAAACATAGGAAAAATAACAACATTTAACTTTGTTTATCAAGGTTTTTATATTTTTTATAATAAAGATCATATTTATCAAGACAAAACCACAAATAAATATTTCAGAATTGTAATTTTTTTTCATTTATAGTGAGTTAAAGTAGCGGGACACGAAAGTAGACACTTAGCGAAGACCACCCAGACTTGCTGTCTTGCCTACTTTGTGATGAGATTCCTAATAAACCTGCAAGGTAAAGGGCTTGGGGGAACCCCCACGTGGCAAAAATTTGAGAGATCCCCATCAGTCCCAAATCCCTGCTTCTGGAAAGACACATCCCCCATCTGAGCTTCAAACTCATAAACCCTGATTAAAGATGAAAATAATTGTTCACAGGCACTCAATGGTTTGAAGTCACCTCTATCTTACTATACTCTTTATCAGAATACCCTTACAAAATAGCATAATTTAAGCGCGATGTGCGTAAATTCGACTGTACATCGACTGCTAAGCCCCACCTATTGTGGATGTCGCGCGCGTATGTCTTGTAAACGGTGTTTTGATAAACAGTATACTTACCTTAGCTGCTACATATGCCGCAGGGTCCTTGGAATCCTCATCATCCTGGCGCTTATTAAGACGATAGGCGTCACATTTCACAATGCCCTTGATGAGGTCATACACTGAACTATAAATCGCTCAAACAGTAAACCCTTGCCTGCATCGGTAAACACGTAGGCTACTGTCAGCTCTAGGGATTGCTTGATGAAGCCTGCGTAGGCTAGAGGGAAGTTATCTTGTACATCTAATAAAACGACAAACACAAACCCACAACAGAGATGTTATTATTGTGCTTCTTACTGATTTCCAGCTGGTCATCCATGTATTGTGAATGTCAGATTATTTGTTACAATATCTTTCCGGTTGGAACCCGTTTCTGTTGCTCTAAAAATTGAAACATGTTTCAACTGTCATGAACAGCCGGTTCAACTGCAGTTAAGTTTTGAAGTCACCCCTAAGTATGACACATTAACCCCAATCAGTCCGACTGGCACTTATAGGCAATCATGGTTATTTGAGTGGTGATAAATGCCTTTTTACATTTAGTAAAAAAAAATGGACACTTACCCCTCAGGAACATGAATGCTGATAAGTACCTGCTAGGCATTTACCCCTCAGAACCCAAGTGCTGATGCCTGTCTGTGGGCCATAAACAGTTTTGCATGCTGGGCACTCAAGCCGCAGAAGGAGGTAGAGAGTTAAGGTTAATGGGATTCGTTCACTAATCATATTCATTGGTGCTCATTTATTCCTATACACTTCAATGATAAACAGGTGTATAGACAAATGTTAATTTGTACAACTGCACACAATTCTAAGCCTATTCTTCCATAGTTCAATTGCAAAATCCTGTTATGAAATCACCGATGATAAAATCCATATATTTACCTGTGGTCACACATCAAATTTAAATTATTTAATTTGCATTGATAAACTAAGGCATTTCTTTCTCCTTAAACTCTACTGGATAGCCATTTACTTGAGAATAGGTGTCCAATCAAGAAAGGGTCTGTATTAGTGCAAATATAGTAGTCTTTTACCTGGCATACCATGGTCTATAAACTTAAAGGTGCATTTCGTGATTTCAGCACCTTCTGTTTTATTCATTGATCCCTAGATAATCTTGAGAAAAGCTTATTCTCAAAATTTGAGCTGATTCCGACCTTGCGGTTTTGTGTTATGAGCAATTAATTGTTTCACACGGTCCAATAGGCTACTGTGCCTGATAATTTCTGTCCGTTACGGACCAGAAAATTACAAAATTGCTAATTTTTACAGATGCGACCGAATTTGCACGGTAGATTGGGCACACATGGATACTATGGCTAACGGTCAGATGATATAAAAATCTCAACATTTTTTAAGAAGTCGGGGGGACGGGCTGGGATCACGAAATGCCCCGTTAACAATGAACAATATGGCACCTTTGTGACAGTCTTAAAAAGATTGTTTGCAATTACCAATTTCAGGTTATAATTACAATTTGTTTCTCTAATTTTTCTCTCGCCACATGCGAACTGGGAACTTGGGCACCTGTGATAAAGTTCAATGAAACAAATCAACTTGTAAGTCATTCTCTAAAGTAAAACAATAAACATTACTGTCCTTCCAAAATCAAGAATGCCAAACTGGTTTGCATTAAACTTCTTTCTTCAGATAAATCTAAATTGATGTTTACAAAGTCTCTGTGGACATTGTGATGTTTTACAAAATCCTGTCTTTTATTAATTTATGAATGTTGTCAATCATTCAGATGAATATCAATCACAGACAGAAATAAACCAAGAGGGCAAATGCTTGGTATTGATGGCCACAATAGTGGAGCGGTTGCGACTTCAAAATTGTCGACAACCCCTCCCCTCGGTACAACAAAACGCAACCTCTATTTGAAAGACAGTAATAAATAATCTTTAAAAAATGATGATGTTGTATTCATTAGTCTAAATATTAGTTCGTTTGTCCCACAGAATTCCAAAACTAATTTCTGATAAGTTGAATACTTACGAGCTCTACTACTGGCTCAATTCTCTGAAATACTAGCTGTACAAGCATCTGTAAAAAAAGACCCAAATAAAAGCTTGGTTGTGGATGCCAGAGCAAGCCCTTATCCAATATGGACACCAATATTTGATAGGCAAAACCACAAATCCCATCTTTTATCTCAGTCTTATTCGGTTTTGTGTTTTTTTTATTTTAATCACCGAAAATATTTTTTTAATTAAATAATATAGTTAAAAGCAAAATTTTCCCCCCACTGTCAAAAATGAACCCAACCGTACTAGCTGAGTGCACAGCGTAACCTTATACATGCGGCGTAAACAATGGCGCGGAACCGGGGGGGGGGGGGGGGGGGGGACGCACTTTCTAATGTTGTTTATATTAGGATAGACAAAAACCTGAGGATGATGTCAGAGGTCCCATCATTAGCAATGAAGGCATTGTGGTTAACCCAGTGTCGATACCAGGTTCAAGTAATGGTCACTGCACAGCACATTCTAAACAGTATTCTAACAGTAAATTTGAAATTTATGAGGATAAATTGAGTTTTATTTTCAAGGTTCTAGACATATTCGATTAGGACATAAGGTTGAGTGCCTATTATCAGAGAAGATGTAAATAAAAGGAGAGAGTTCAATAGCGACATCAAACAGAAACTGACTATCAGACTATTCCTTGCCAATCGGCTTAACTAGGATCGAACAGCAGTCCGGGGAATCGCCAAACGTGGAGCTCATGCATAAACATGCCTGCATTGTTTTTGAAAGGGATTGATATACGGCATGCGAGTCTATTGTTACTGCACCGGTGCGCATCGAAGCTATAGACGTCTACTTTGAAAAAACGTTATCATCTCTGCACAAATGTTGGTACTACGCTAATCATCGCATAACAGGGTATTTTATATCCGTAAAGTTGAAAACCTGGTTTGCATAAACTTCTTTCTTTCTTCAGATACATCTAATTGATGTACCAAATGTCCCTCTGTGGAACATTTTTAGTGTTTTTTAAAAGCCCTGTCTTTATTAATTTATGAATGTTGTCAATCATTCAATAATATCAAGCCAGAGCTAGAATTAGCCAGATGGCAAATGCTTTGTTGTTATTGAAATAGCCTAATTAGTGATCGGTTTGGACTGCAAAATTGTCACAACACCCTTCCCTCGGTACAACAAAACGCAACAACTTTCTATTTGAAGATTATAAATAATTTTAAAAATGTTTTTTTGATTTTTTAGGTTTTTAAATATTATTCATCCCACAAATTCCAAAAGAATTTTTTTTCTGATAATTGAATACTTACGTTAGCTCTACTACTACTGGCTCAATTTCTCTGGAATACTAGCTGTACAAGCATCTGTAAAAAAGACCAAATCAAAATAGCTGTGAGTAGTGATGCCAGCGCAGCCCTTATCCAATATGACATAATACTTGATAGGCAAACAAACAACTCCTATCTTTTATTCGCATTCTTAATTCTTTTTTTGGTTGTTTTAATCCACCGAAATATTTTTTTAATATTAAATATTTTTAGTTTTTTTTTAGTGTTTTCAAATTTTCCCCTCCCCACTGTCAAAATGGACCAACCGTAACGAGCTGCGTGCACATCGTACCTTATACATGCGGCGCGAACAATTGGCGACGACGCACTCTAATGTTGTCTTATATTAGATAGACAACAACCAGAGGTTATTTCAGAATGTCCCATCATACAATGCATGCTTTGTGGTTACCCAGTGTCGAAGTAATGGTCACTTGGCCATAACAAGCCACATTCTACAAGTATTCTAACAATTAAATTTTGAATTTATTAGGGATATTTGAGTTGGTTATTTTCAAGTTCATACATCATTCGATAGGAAAATAAGTTGGTTGCCTTGTCTTAGAATATGTAATATAAAAAGGAGAGAGTTTCAATATCGACAAGCAAACAGAAAAAACTCTGCTCATGTCCGCCTATTCCTTGCCAATCGGCTTAACTAGGATCGAACAGCAGTCCGGGGAATCGCCAAACATGGAGCTCATGCATAACATGCTGCCATCTGTTTTTGAAAAAGGGATGGAATCTAAATGCATTCCAAGTCTTTGATCTTACTGCACCGGTCGCATCGAATTCTATAGACGTCCTTTGACAAATGTCATCTCTTCACAAATGTGGTACTTCCGCTAATCATTCGCATAACAGGGTATTTATTCCGTACAAGTGCAAACCTGATTGTCCTTAAAAGATATATGAGCTGAACTGCCACTCTTGACTCCGAAAATGTTCGCCTGAATCATTAAGAATAATTATTTTTTCTCTTTTTTCAAGATCTGTCGCGAGCAATGAATCAATAGATTTTTTTCCACACAGTCTGTAGCATTTCCAATGATTCCGATCTGGGAAACGCGGTTTTGCCAAATTTGGAATGTATGCTATGCAGAATTGCATAGCCGTAATTGTTAAACTACTGTCCGTGTTTTGAGCTGAATGCAGCCTCATCGATTCATTAAACCGTATGGGGGCGGATGAGAACTGTACATAAGAAATCTTGAATTAGCACTTAAGATGCTCTATATAATTGGGGTGTTGAATAGCGGTAATTGCCAGCAATCGAATTAGGATTTTGAGCTCTATCCTGCTATCACACATCCCTGCTATTATGTGTATCAAGTTCTTTATCCCTCAGAGGGTTTTTTTTCATTGCACTGTCGACTGGACTTCTAGCCGAGATTCGAGCAGATTTACAAATTATAACTCACCAAGGGGTTGAGATTGTTCTATTTTAATACATGTCTAACTTACGATGCTCAACTAGTGCCTTTTTGTGTGCTCAAAAAGGCCCTAGAGACACCCCTATTGCCACATTAAAATTCGGTGCACCCATGACTAGTAGCGGTCCCATGCTTGCATCAGTACGCCCATCCATGACGTCACTTGCATCCAGAATCCTTTGCTCAATTTTGTACCTTTCCCCAAGGCTCCACTTGCGGGAAGTGCCTGGATGAGGGGTACTATTTGGATCATTCGTAGTATACATGTAGAAAATAGAACATCTCACATTTTTGTGAGTATAATCTATTTTAACCATTTTATACATTACGAAATGGTCCAACTAGTGCATGACTTCCACATGTCACGAGTGGAGGAGTGTACCGGTAGTCTCATTTGTTGCGGAGTTTTCTTCTCGCCATGTGAAGTTGTAATGGAAGCTGAAATAATTTTTGCCACATGTACAGCCAGTATATATAATAAACATGATACATGTTAACATCAGCACATCTATATCAAAGCACTTAATGGTTATGGGTCTTATCCATGAAAAATGTCCTCAAAAGTGTGACATGATGTAAAATGTCAAAAATACATACTAGATATTTCTTGCTTCCAAGTGTTCTGATACACTTTGTCAACATAAATCGAAGTTATTTGACAGAAAATTACAGCAAATGCATATTTGAAGAAACGTCATATTTTACTCCATATAGTATGTGGGGTAACTCAAACATGTAACACTGGGACACCGGCGTCCTTGTTACATTTGATTGATGCATGCTATAAGTGATTGTATCATACCTAAATTATCAGAATTGTTTTTGTAGATTGGAAATGTGTGTCTTTTTGCAACATTATCATTGAGTGACTGTAAGTCTGCATTTTTCCATGAAATAATAATACCGTTTACTGACTTGCAGTTCAACGTGTAACGTCCGGACACCACTTATCAAGGTGCCAAACTCCAAAAGACAGAGGTGAAAGGGTGACCTTTTTTTGGTTTTTAAAATATGTTTAGCCAATTCTTTTCTCATATCATGGTAATGAAAATGCATACCTTGCTTTAACAGTGAAAATACGAGACAAAACTGCAATTAATTATCCACGTGTAACATCGGACACCACAGTTACGTCTTGACCATTTTGTGCTAAATCTGAATATACAAATTATTGTCTCGAATGCTGTAGATTTTGTACTCCTGCAGTCATATATTCTCATTATAAATTGCTATAGAGGTCATTTGGACAAAAAATGAAGTCCCCACACGCTTCAATATGTAACAAAAACATTTAAGTCGGACACCAATGTTACAAGAAACACGTTTGATTCTTGCCTTTCTAGAAATATACAGTGAAAATAACGAGAATATTTTAAATGTGATCGTTCATATGTTTTTTTTTACTTATATTTCTGCCCACCTATACAATCAAAGGAAGTAAACAACCATTTTCCTTGCATTTACACTGATTTTGATTGTTTCACTTTCTATGTCAACAAATGTCCCTATCTTTAATTAAACCCCGGACCCCATCGTATTCGGTGAAATTAACGAAAATGTTATACATAATTTGCACCAAGTTGTTGGCATATTAAAGCTTTGATTTAGTCCACAAGGTGAACTCATTATCATTATAAAAAACTGTTTTGGTCTAATTAAGATAAACACTTTGTGATCACCATAACAAACATGTGATTGAAGACATTTTTCATGGAAAGACCCTTATATAAAAAACCAACCGGCATTCCTCACTTATGAGCATTTTTGATAAGGATGCATAGCATCCCTGCTGCTTACGCTGAAGGCTTTGCTGACAGGATGGTTTTGGCCACGATTGTTACTTGAAAGGACGTCTTCATTAACATTCTGGACATATAGGCGTCCTCCATCCTGCTGCTTGCCAGTAATATCAGATAATGTTCACTCCTAATGAAACCCGGATGTTGCCTGACTTCTTATGTCATGAGCATGAGGGTTAAGGTCGATGTTACTGTCCAGTGACGAGGCTTTCACTTTCAAAGCATCAGAGATGAGGGAAGTGACCAAGCGTGATAATGTTTGCTTTGTGCCGGTTTGTAAGGTTAGTTTAGTGATGAAAGTGGTCAGATATTGAGGAATCTATAGATTTCCTTAAGAAGTCAGTAAGGTGGTAATAATGATTTATAATGTCGGAGAGCTCTTACTGGACACCAGCGTTTATCTCAGATCACCAGTAACCTGGAAGCTTCTGTAGAACTATGGCGAGGAGCATAATTGAGGGTCTGTGTTTTGGCCATGAATCCTGCACGAGGAGTAGTTACATTGTTAAATCTGAGAATCTCATATACTTCTTGTCTGTAGATAACGCATGGATTTCTGAACATCGTCTGGTAGATGTAGCCATCAGAAGGAATCTGTCTTTCTAGTCAATTCAGAGAGTGGCTTTGTCCAACGGTTCAAATGGTCGCCGGCGACTTACTGAAGACCAAAGGAAGATACCCCGAAGGAGTGAGCTTTCTAACAGTAGGGCATTTATTAAACATCCCTTTAATTAGATCTGAGAGACCCTTATCTTCTCAAATCCTTCCGGGTTTCATTAATATAAGAGATGGCAGACAGGTAGTTTCTAATAGTTAGCATGTTTGATGGTTTTCTTGAAAAAGAGATTTCAGCAGGTGCCACGTCTCCTACAGAGGCAGAATGCGATCAACCCTTGTTTTCTTCACCAGAACGTTTAAGCGCCGAAGTATAGCTATGTAGGATTAATGGAGGTTACTTCCTTCTTGCTCCTGCTGCCAAGGAGGCAGGTTCTTCTGAAAAGCCCTTGTGTTTGAAGGCGAGCTGAGAGAGCCACACCTTCAAGTTAGAGATTTTAGAGCCTTTGTCGTGACACTCTCTTGTTTCTTTTCCTTCTTCTTCTTCTTCCGTCCACCAACAGGTTTTGCCTTAAAGGAATCAGTCTTGGGTGGTCTTCTATGCATGCTGACCAGTCTTAAAAAAAAAACCAAACTGACGTGGCCAAAATGGGGGCTACAAGCAAACAAGCTGCATCTTGCATGACCTTGCTTGCTGGGAAACTTTGTTAGAACTTTTGCCATAATTGTTATCGGTGGAAAGGCATATGCATCAGGTGCCCCACTTATGTAAAGCAGTCTCCCACCCAGGGCTTTCTCGACCGCTAGCCACGTGCAGTACGTTGGGAGTTGGTGATTCCTTTTAATCGCAAACAGATGCCACCATGGGCCTGTTAATCTTAGAAAAATCATCTGGCATACACGGCGGTTGAGATGCCACTCCACAGTTGATCTGAATAAGCTATCATTTTTGGCTGATTTTCCTCTGAAAGGCTGTCTGCGATACAGTTGATAACACCTGGGAGATGTTTCCCGCCTTGAGGGTAATCGAATGATACCGGCACCAAGTGAGGAGGCGGATGGTTGTAGTGCAAATGAGGATACTCTTTGTCCTCCTTGGTGATTTATGCAGGCAACTACAGTGGAATGTCTGATCTGATTTCCACCGACTTCCAAGAAACCATCCGTTTGAATCCTTTAGAGTGTGACAACCCTAGTAACTCTAGTACATTTATATGGACT
The DNA here is from genome assembly GCA_023653785.1 of Ophioderma brevispina. NCBI lineage: Eukaryota > Metazoa > Echinodermata > Ophiuroidea > Amphilepidida > Ophiodermatidae > Ophioderma > Ophioderma brevispina. The sequence goes on from JAMKCH010022099.1 coordinate 53,982, forward strand.
TCCTTTTTCCGTCGACCACCTCCCTAAGCGGAGCCATATATGAGCCGGAGAAAAATTCCTGTTCAGAATGAGCAGGATGCAATCTGTCAATGGTCGTATGCTTTCTTCGTAGGAAAAGCTTTGGTCTTCGTCCAGGTCCAGAATGGCTCCAAAAACTCCGGTCTTTGACTCGGGAGGAAATTTGATTTTCTTTAGGTTTATCATGAACCCCAGCTCTTTCCACTTTCATGTCTTCATAACCAATCCTAATTGACTTATCAGACTTGATTTTGCTTGGAGCCACATCAACCAATCGTCGAGATAGACAAATATGTGGATACCCGTCCTTCTCAGATGTTCTTGCCACTGTCTTTACCAATCTTGTAAGGTAAGGGGAGCATTGAAAAAGTCCTAATTGGCAAGAACTCGAAACTGGAGACTGGTTGTCGATCTGAAGCGAATCCATCTTGATGAGGAGTAAAACTGGAACAGGAGTAGGCGTCTTTTAAATCCAATGTCACGGCGAACCAGCCCTTCTTCAACTCTTTGATGACACCTGAAAGGGTTTCCATTCGAATGTCTCGGATAAATATATCTGTTCTTAGGGCGAGATGATGATCGGTCTAGGTCTCCTGTTTTCCCTTTCTTCGTGACCAGGAAGAAACGAATAGAAGCCTTCCATATTTCCTCTTATTGAGGATTGCATTTTCCCTAACAATTCCTTCACTTCGTCTTTCAAAATCATAAGCCTTAATTCCCTCTGTTGGCAGGCGTAGTCAAAATCTGACTTACATCGTCGGACGAGTTGTAAACTCTGAATGGTAACCCTCTGAGATTGTCTGCAGAACCCATAGATCCGAGGTTATCGACTGCCAAACGCCGAAGGAATATCCTTATATGCGCCCCCCCCCCCACTGTCGTCAAGGGTAGGTAGGAGTCAATTGTAACCTTCCTCCCCTACTCCGCGCATTGTCCTGGTGCTCACGTCTTGAGTAGGAAGAATAACTTTGTACTGCTGTCTGGAGCCTCTATAGCTGGATTTGCTGTCCTTTCAGGCGTAGCTCGACTTCCGAACGACCTCGTTTCCCTCTGTTAGCAGGAGGATAACTGGAAGCCAGAGTCCTTCTGCGGTATCCATAATCATAAGGTCTGTATCCATAAGGTCTATTCATTTCATTCATTCATTCTTTATTTGCCATAAAAAACAATACAAAATACAAACTGGGTGTAACTTATACACACATATTAACATAAGAATAACACATTTTATGGAGGAGTGGTCGAAGGCCAGTAAGGCCAGAGGTAACCACCACCTAAATTAAATTGTACATTACATATTAAACACAAGGACAAAGAATACTATCACAACAATCAACACACAATACAAGTTTCCAAATCAATGATAGAAAAGAAATTAAATATGATTTAATATTGAGTCGAAAGTGTTTATTTGAATTTGAATTTTTAAATTGATCACTCAGGGAGTTCCACAAGATTGGGCCTGCTGTTCTAATTGATTATCACTGAATCCATCTTATTTCTTGTTTTGATTAAAATTATTGCCTGTTTCTTGTGTGATAGTTTATGGATATCAGATCTCATGGCTAGGGAAAAAATCATTAAATTAATTTGGCAATAAGTTTGCAAAGTATCTTAACATAAATGAACGCCCTTTCTAGTTATACACATCATATATATTTTAAAACATTATATTTATGAACAATTGGGGTGCAGATGACTTCGATAATGACTATTTTGATATGATGCTTAGTGCCCTTTTTTGAAGTTTGTGAATTTTTTTCAATTATTTGCACAAGAGCTTCCCCATGTAAGTTACCCATATTTTATATATGGTAAGACAATAAGTTATATAATATGCGCTCAGGTATCTAGAATTTAAGCGTGTTGATCATACCAATTTCCGCATATGTTTTCGATATTCCATCATGTGTGCAATCAGGTAAATTTTTTCATCAATAATT
>JAMKCH010022100.1:0-19709 GCA_023653785.1 Ophioderma brevispina
TATAAAAGTTACAACAAGATGGCGAGAAGAATGCGATGAGTAAATGTAACATAATACTTAAAATGCATGGCCACTTGCTATTGCAGATGTGGGCCTATTGTTTTTCTTTTTTCCCTGCAACTCCACTGCAAAATTGTATCTTTTCTGACAATTAAAAAGTAGAAAAGCCCAAAAATAAACCAATTTGATTAAAAGTGCTAAAATCCACATTTTAAAAGCTATGCACACTGACCTTTTATAATCTTGCATAATAATCAGGTTGAACAGATTTATTTTGTGGCAAGCAATTTTAATAAATTGCTTGTCAAAGTACTTCCACTAACAGGAACATGGGGCATGTATCGTTAACCCAAGTAATATCAATAAATTGCTGGTCATTTCTCCATAGGCAACTGAAGGTTATGTAATCTGTTGACCTGATTTCATCGACATTTTTTTGCTTTTCTGCATGGCCAGGGACTTAGGGCATTTCTAGCTTAAGTAAACAATGTCAGTAGGACAAAGCTAACCAGTGGTGGGCTTTCTAACCTTCAACCAACTAAAATATTTAAAACGCTGTGATTTGTTTTAATCTCCACAGACCTCCATTAAATTTAATTTTGTCCTATGTAAATATCTTTGATTTTCAATGGCTAGGGAACTGATCATTTCATTTAACATTTGACATATGAAGTGTAGAACACTGACTGCTTACCCCGAATTATATAATGTGGTAATTGTGATTATAGTTCAAAGGCTAAACAAGTTTGAATAACAATCCATTTGAATATCAGACAGTAAAACAATGAGGGTTAATGCAAAAAGCTGGAATTTAATGCTTGATTGGCATTGCTCTTTCAGCTTGCAACTCAGATTTGGTCTCAGACTTAACAGCTTTAATCCAAAGAAAAATGATGGGGAAAAGGCCTCAGTGATTTTATGAATGCTAAACCTTTATCCGGAGTTAGATTTCCCTTGCCATGTACAGTGTTATACTATTCATAGAGATCATTCCACAGGAAATACAATCATGTTGTAAAACTGCTTTAACAAATTAGAATTAGCTTCAAAATCTGAAAATCACAAGCAATGGCAGAGATGAACAAAGGGAAAAAAATGTAGCCATAACAGTTAATGCTCCAAGTACTTTGGAATCAACAATTATTTCATAACTTTCCTTTTTTGCAGTGTTTTGACAACAAGGGTCAGTATATTATGTAATGATAAATCATTAAATCAAGCTTATTTTATACTGTTAATGGTTAGATCAGAAAGCTATTGGAAGTGGATAATTTTGTGTTAGGTTTCAGTGTTACTTGACTATAAACATGTTCATTGTCCGGTGGTAGTGACGTGTACGGACAGAATAATTGCAATTCACAAATTCATACTGCATCTCACAACCATTCAGGTATAATTTTTTTTTAAATTGGACTCTCAACTCAGCTTGCTGATCAAAGCCAAGTTTAATGTAAATTCATAAACGGTTGTTTTAGTGTTTTTGGTCAAATAGATTCTCAAGTAAATCTTATTCTCAAAATCAAGTTGATTCCCATCTATTCCAGTGTGGTGTTATGAACAATTGTTTGTTCCCCTATGTCATAACTTCTATCCATTTACAGATGCATAGAAAATACTCCAGGAAATCAATTTCTAATGAGAAGATCAAACTTCATTTCTTTCCACAAAATGCAACAAAAATACAACAATCTATTATTTACAAATATTTACAATGTTCAAATATGATATTTTAAACATTTATGCAGAGGGAACTGAGTAATAAGCCAAAGCCCTGTAAAATCACAGCTGTTATATAAATGTTATAAATTATATTTGTCTATTAGTATTCTTTTATGGTGATTTAAATATTTTAATACTTTTTGCATTTTTGACATTGGAAGGAATTGCAATATTAAACACTGCAGTATCAATTGATTTTGTATAGTCCAAGTTTGTAAATTGGGATCTCAGAATTAGCTCTGTAAACATGTGATTGAGAGCATCGGGGAGAAAGTTATTGCAGAGTTTGTACATAAAGGTATACAAGTCTAAATTATAAACTTTCAATTCATTATACTTCATAAACAGAGGTCTTCATGAACATCTGTGTTCATAATTTCCCGCTAATCTCAAAGCATGTTTTTGCAGTATGTGAATCTTCTCTTTATCTACTTTACCAGCACTTCCCTGTACTTAATATAAAGAAGAATAAAGTATGTAACAAAGTAGTACACATTCAGGAAGAAAGTGTCTTAACTTTTGCCAATATACCAATACTTCTTGAGCTTATTTTGCTCTAATTATTAATATGCATTTCCAAGAAATTTTTTGTTCAATTGCAATACCAAGCGAATTCACTGAATCAAATTTATTTTAATATTATCTATCATAATTTCTATTTCATCATTTAATTGGTTGATTAAATTTATTGAGTTCCAAAGCATAAAGTCTGCTCTATTTAGATTTAATGATAATTAATTTCATTTACCAATTCTGTACAGGGTCACTTCCAATACCTAGCCCAATGGTTTATACAATGAATATAAATCTCATAACTGTGAGGTTACTTCTGAGGGATGAGGTTAATTGAAGAAATGCCTTTTAGAGGAGGTCCAATAGTAGAAGCGAAACAGTAGATTCAGTTATTGCCATCTATTCTTAATTTTGCTCACTTTGAGTAAAATCAATTTCAAATTTGTTTTAAGTTGTGATGCGTAGTCTTCAAGAAAATACTAAGAGGAATTCAATTTAGTTGCTGCTCTGATGGAAGATGAAACCTAACATATACCTGAAAAAACAAAACATGACCATCAAACTTACAACATTATACATATATTAATTATAAGCATCATGACGGGCTTTACCATGGTTGTTGCTTAATACCAATGTCTAAAAATGGATAAATTATTTCATTAACCTTTAAAAAAACACAATAAACATAGCAAACAAACATCGCTGATAGGAGTATGTGAACTGGTGAGTGTCATATGTAAAAAAAGCTCACTCTAAAAAGCCAAATGAAAGTTATAAACCTGTGCACTATCCTTTTCAATTGTAGCAAGACCATTTCCTGTTCTACCATAAAATCCACACTTAGACATGCCCATATTGTACTCATAAATAGACTCTGCAAATGTTTGTGCACATATTCACACTTGTGTCGTGTGCACTAGAATTGTTGTTGTATATTATGCAACTAAAAATAAACCTCTTTCTATGGACTTGATCAACTCTGATGTGGCATTTGGGGGATTTTCTTAAATTGCCGTATACCTGTTAAATGTGCGTGTTCCGATCGTGTTTGGGGACCCCCTGATTTACCCGGAAGTGTATCGATTTTGATATCAGATGAAAGGCTGTATTTTTCTCATTGTCGTCCTAATATTTGAGCTCTCAAATCCATTTCATTCCCAAGATGTAAACAAAAAAACGCCGTTTTAGTGGTTAACCTTCAATATTAACACGGTATTGAATAGGGCTTTGCAATCCGCATTCTTGCTTCTACCATCGAAACCGCAAGTTTGTTTCCCACGGTACTTGATGGGGTGTATGTGCACGTGCTAGTCTCTCATATCAAGTAGAGAACACAATAGACATAAATCGGAACAAGCACCTTTAAGTCGGATATATTTTTGGCAAAAAAAATTTCTTGAATTTTTGAAAATGTGAGTGAAGCAGGAGAAAATAATGAATAGTGTACAATTATTTTTACAGATTTTGATGATTTTTAGTGTCATTTGCAATAATAATAAAACATTTGCAATCTATCCAACTTAAGTCTATCAAACTGGAAGAGCATGTTGTTTTGCTTTAATTTCAAACATGCACACCATGGTAAATAAAAAGGAGGGAGCCTGGCAGTTACTCCTGAAAAAAATACTTCTTGAACAATATTCTGAAATCAGCATGTAGTTCTCCGAAATTAAGCAATCACTATTCCTAAGTTACATCAGTGTTATTTTTATAAGCACATGTATATTGTTATAGGTGAAAGATATAATCATAAGACTCCAGGGGTTGTATTTTCCCGTTTTAATGTAAACTAATTGCTTTTAACACAGTATATCAATGGCTTCAAACGTTTTTTTAGTGATTTAAAGAAACCCAATGGCATCGTCGTGCTTTGTCACTAGCTTTGAAATCAATTCCGAGAGAACTGGCGGTATTGCTCATTCATTCATTCACACAAATGGCCTCTGTTTTGTTGTTGAAAGCAGAAATGCAATGGACAACAGAACTGAAGGCCATGGCACTGAACAGGGTGATCAAAAGAATAACCGGTTGTTGATCCCCGGGTTAGCTGGAGCAAGGGGTTTAACAGTGGGTGTTTCCTTAATGCAAGTGATTCTCCCTGTTGTACATTTATTTGATTTCCTGCAACAACATAGAAACATTGCCCTCAATGGTATTTGTGAATTTATAGAAAGTTTTAATTGATTTTGGGGGGCGCCTGTCTTAGAAATTGATTTGTTCTCTTATTTCCCTTTGGCAAATAGATAGTAATTTTTTTGTCAGAACCCAAGCCTTGTTTACTAGTAGGACTGCTTCATGTTCGTAGTTACTTATTTGAAATTTTTGAAATCATTGTTTTTGAATTACTAACAACTTGACCTCACATCTCAACCATGTTTCTAAGATGCCTGGCAAACAGCTAGTGGAATGGAAAAAAGAGCCTTAAGGCTACGGCCATAGAGTGGAGACCCTTGCTCATCTTCTGTGTCATGATTCCATCACCATTAGACTTTTATTCAGAGTGCCAAAGGTCATTGAATCTTAATAATTTCAAATGAGGGTTAACAAAGCCATGTTCACACGGTCCACAAAACTCCAAGGTTTGAAACTCCAAGGTGAAAATTAAATCCATTATTTTACTTCACTCCAATTACGTCCACACGATGGTCGAAACTCTGAATCATCCCCCTGACCATTCTCCCCGCTTCTCGTATCAGAGTGTAGACCGGAAATCACCATACCGTAAGCCGTGCACTTTCGCGGGTTATATTCAAACACAGGGATTTGTCAAAAGATGACCTTGCTTTGCGAGTCACCCTCCGGTCTCACTATCCCCCGAAGCTGTCCACAACGGCAACACACTTTACAAAACACTCCGGAGTGTCATTGGAGTTTGAGTTTCACCCCCTAGTTTTTTTATGGGATAAAACCCCTCTGCCGCTTGATACATGATAAATCTCCAGAGTTTAAACTCCAATGGCGTACCACAGATCCACAACGGCCAAAAACTCTGATCGACACTCCAGTTTTTGAAACCCCGGAGTTTCAGCCTCCGTGTGTGACAACACGACTAAAAGGTTACAATGTAATCAGGATGTACACACCAATGTACCAGAACTGGCCTTGAGCAATAGTAGCGTCTCTGTTGGCTCCTTCAAATACCTTCAACAGAAATGAGAGCTATCAAGATAGTGGTGCATATCTAGAGACTTTGCTGCATAATTTTATAAGATATGTTGTGTGAAACTTGAAATTTGGGTAATCCTTCATTTTAGTGGATTAAATTATTAACCACATTTTGGGTTAGAATTTTAGTTAAGAAGGGTTATAAAACAAGTTGTGGGTTAAGGTCGGTTTAAGGTAAGGCATTTTGACCAAATAATTTAATCCGCGGTAAAATGGTTCCTGAGATCGTTTTATAACCCACCGCTGTTCGTCGCGGCAACTGAGTGCGCGCGGCATCTGCATTTGCCTGGTAAATTTTCCCCCGCGGAAATTCAATTGGTTTTAGGCGCGCATGACAAGTCATCCATTGGCAGTGTAGTGAGGGGTTTTTCTTTGCACTTGTGTGGTCCGGAATAATATACAATGAATTTAGATTGATTCAAATACTTAATCGATTGTAAATTCGGGATAACATCGAAATTTATTAAAATTCCCCCCGCTTGCATTTTACTGAGCACCCAGTCCATGCACCTGCCCTGTGAACAGAACCGTTATTGCGGAGTTTCCACATATTAAAGCTACACATAATTAAGCCTTAGTTTTCTGGTTATAAAACCATAATACCAACTTCAAACATACCAATGACAGGTTAATATCAATTAACCAAATTTTGCTAATGTATTTCTCGTTTTCCGGTATGACGCCTTGAAAGAGAGGTGAAAATCTCCTTGAAAACTCATTGTCACCCGGCCGCGCGGCCCCTGATCCCACGCAAATTGCCCCATGGATCGACCGCACATACCATTTTGTACCAACTGCCAAAGATAATCTATGTTTTTACAAATCTACTATAAAATCCGACTCCCTGTCCAACCTGCGTCTTGCGTGTCGTAATAATTATTCCATATATGTTAGAGATCACTGTAGGGGAATCCCGTGACGTATAAAACTTAAATATCCGTAAGCTCGTCCGAAGATTATCTATTTTCCGAAGTTTTGTTCCATCTTTCAGCATGTGTTTTTGCCTTACCCAGCGATGATCTCTACCTTCGAATTCAACTCCCCCCATTCAAGTCCGCAGGGCATTTCGCTTTCTTCGATCACGTTTAGCCTGCCGCATTTGGCCCGCACAACCGGGTGGCTACGGAGAGTCTGTACTGCGATATCAACAAACTCACTGGTGAGAATTAATATTGCATTACCAAAAATGGAACTCGACCGTTCTATGACTTGGCAAGGCACGTTCAACATAACTTCAGAGTTAACCTCAAAATGAGGGCTCACTTCATCAGGATTCAGATAGGTTTCTATGCAGTTTGACAAAACCAGTGTTTTGACATAACATCGCTATTTCTCAATCTAAAACACCCCCCTTCATGTGATTGTACAATTAATTTTGTTTTGCAAAAATATAAAAACACTTCTGAATTATATCGATTTTCTGAACGTCCCTACCAGTACCACTGTCCTTGGCTATCTGAGTACTGTGACTTGTCATGCCTGTCCCTCTACTAGTTTCAAGCCTACTACTAAACCAAGGACTGTAAATATTGGCCTACACTCTACAGTCCTTGGTTTAGTAGACTACAATCATTTTCAATTGTTACAGGCACAGGCCAATGCCACTGGTTTCGTGGGCTAACCATAAAAATTGAAAGGGGATCCCGCGATGGCGAGTGTTAGATTATCGTCAAAGCCGTAGGGTCATACATATTTCCGCATGTGTTGTGAGTAAAAAAAGTCGCTAACATGTTGTAAAGTTTCCACAATGCATTGGTGACATTTTCAAAATTGTCAACTTTCACAAATGAGTTTGCCAAAATTTCACAACCCTGACGTGGCCGGCGCGACAGACCGCTGTCTGTCCCTCTAGCGCGAAAAAGCCATACCATGTCCTCTAGACGGGGGGGGGGTGCACACACCCCACATAGTGGGTTGCCGGGCTCTCGACAAAAAGGAGGGGCACAAAAAGCACGGGAGCGCGCGTCGCCGCGGCACCAACAATGTTTGCCGAAATAATCACAACATGTTGCCGAAATATCCGAGTGTTTGCAATATCACAACACATTGTGACAATAGAAATTGAATAGGAGATGCCTTCATCGCCAATGTATATCGCAAGCTGTATGGGTCATAATATTGCAGCTCTTTTTTGTGAGAAAGTGCACCGTTGTTAAAATTCCATAAACACATCCCCAAAATTTCACAATCATTGCTGAAATTTCACGACGCTGCGGAGTCTGCCAATCAGCAAAAAACAAGAAGTTCTGTGACGTGGTTTTTAATAAAAAAATAACCCCCAACTCTTGTATTTAACGCTGCAAAGTAAGTATTCTGATAGCTGACACCACATAGCCTATAACGTAGAACCCTGTTCGTAAATGTCCAGACTCCCTGTGCAATAAAGCTATACTTAAAGGTTCACACTTTTTTTATGTATTTACAGTTCACTGAAGTCAGCATGCATGTTCACCTGTTTGCCATAGACACTCTTGAAGAATCATGAATATTCTGTGAAGATTCTCTTTTAATAACCTAATTGGAGATTCATGCCATGGCTGCTGAACTCTTGCATAACAAAATGTGGCTGATTTTATTGGCATCAGCAACAGGACCCATAATCAATAAGAGGACTCTTGGTTTAAAGGGGGATGACCAGATTTAAGTCCATGATTTTCATCTTGATAAATTGGGCCTTCAACCCAAACCCCATCTGAATTCGCTGCGCTATATCAACCCTTTTTGAAGTGAGAGTTTAAAAAACAGGATTTTTGTAATCCCCATATCTACTGTACTGTTTAAAATTAATCTTGTCGACCAAATGGGGGCATATTTTTTTGCTCATACATCCTAACAAACATCCCTTTAGCCCTAAAATTTCATTTTCACAGTAATGAGAAAAATAGTAGCTTTCCCCTGATACCAACATTTTGCACCACATCGGTACAATCCTGTGTTCATTCTAAAGTCCAGGGCCGTACGCCAGGATTTATTTGGGGGGTGCGGGACTTCGAAAAAGTGGACCTTTTTTCAAAAAGGTGGACCTTTTTTGTCTAAAAGTGTGTACCTAACCCCCTAAAATGTCTTTTTTTTGGGACTGTTTGAACATTTAATCACCAAAAGTGGGACTTTCTTGTCAAATTTCTGTAAACTTTTTGGACCTTTTTTTATTACAAAAATCAGGAAAAAGGGACCGTTTGCCCTTGTGTGGAATTTGGGGGGGCGAAACCCCGGCAACCCCCCCTGCGTACGGGCCTTGGTGAAATTTTGTGTTTTTCATGCAACATTTTTTTTTTAAATTTGTATAACAAGTAGTTTTATCACCCTTCAATTTTCTATCTGTCAAACCAAAATTATTATTTAAAATTATAAAGAGTGAAATGTGTTTGGGAGACCAAGTGAAATTTGAGGGGAAAAAACACCCAAACACCCAAATTCCCTGCAGACTTTTACCACTTACCTTGGAACATACATACATAATTTTTGTTTACAACTGTGATTTTACAGATTATTCAACGCTTTTCTGAGATTTTTCCATTAAAATATTATACAGTTTTGTTAAAAAAAAAAAAATTTCAGATTTTTTGCAGTTATTTATAGTTACATAGGTTACTCTGTTTTTGCAACTTGAAATTAAACAGGCTCGTTGCGCCCATATGGATTATATTATTCTATCGTCATATTAAAAAATTTCCTGACTGAAAGTGCATCAATGGTGCAGTGAGGTCTGTTCTTTTTCTCTTCCTAATGGCAGAAATACAGTAAAAGAAGCATTGAGATCTCATACAATTTTATTAACACATAGTTCATGCGTTTGTTCCCCAGGAATTTCCTTTGTATGAAATTTGTTTCCCACATGCAATGGAGTGTTTGCCTTAAACAGCAAAGGTTGTTTAATTGAGACTAAAAAATTGTTGGTTAGTCCCTCAGGTTTTCAATCGCCTTGGCAGGGGCGGCACCAGGGTAAAAAAATAAGAGGAGTGAAACTCATGGGGGGGGGGGCAAAAACATTACAATATTAACTCATAAGGTTTAAAATCCCTAATTCTTTACATATTTAATTGCTTAAGAAAACCTTTTTTTTTTCCTTCCCAAACTTTAAAACTCGGGGAAAAGGCGGCCACCCACGCTGCACCCCCTGGGCTGCACTTCCCTTGGGTATGCAAATACGCCAATGCATAATGGGAATGAATTCAATCCAATGACTGCTCATTTTCTTTTTTTTTTTTAGAATAAATGAGATTGATTTTCTTTGTGTAAACTTTGTTTTGATTTGAATCAAAATTAATTATACTGCAAATTAATATTTTTGCTAATAACATTATAGTTGGTTTGATTGAGTTGCAGTTGAAAGTTATTTGGGTAATAAGCCCGGGAAAAAAAGTTTGTTTACCCTTTTTCTGATCCTGCCCCAAAATGGTTGGGTAGTCGGTTCAGTCCAATTATAGCATACACCCTTACTACAGGATGAATATTTACAAACTATTCACCCTGTTCTTAATAGGGAGATCAGTAAGGACTATTCATGGGGCTCAAAGGGGGGAACCATGCTGCTAAGATGTCAACGAATGGGTGCAGATGTGAATGGAAGACCATAACGTCTCGAGGAACAGAGGTTCAATTTTAATAGCAATTCTGAGCTTCTATCTCTCATTTGCATTCCCCACCTGATCGTAGCAGCCTGGTCCCCTGCCTTTGTGTAACTGGTAGTCACTGGATCTGCCTATTTGAACCAGGACTGAGTGCAGCTTTTCATTTTTCTTCTTTCTTTCACTGTTACAATGGTATTGTGGTGTATCCTCGGCAGCGGATCCAGGGAGGGGGCGGATGGGCGCTCGCCTCCGGTAATCTCTGCAATTCTTGAAATCAGCCCATTTTTGAGCTATTTTGGACGTGGCAGTTACAAGCCTTTAAGCCCCCGGTAAATTTGACGTTTTTCAATCCTGGATCCGCCCCCCTGGCATGGTTGGACAAAAGGCACTGATCGAATGGGGCAGGTCGGAAAGGCAAACAACAATTGTGTGGGTCCTCCCAGCTTCGCAGGACCAACTTAGCTACCGTTTGTGTGTATGTGTGTGTTAGTTAATCGCTAAAAATGCCTAAGCGTGGGTCCATTTTACAGTCATTGTTACAATCAATGTGCCAATCAAAGAGTCCAAATCATGGAATGGAAGGTTCATAATAATTTTAGTAACAAATGGACGGATTTATGAAGGAATTTTTGAGTAATGAACAGCATACATGCTTTGTAATAAGTAACTGCTTATTAAAGCTACAACAGTTTGCTTGTATAACATTAACATTACAGCAATAATTCGCACATTTTTTTTGAGGGCGCCCCCAATTTTTCAAAAAATTTTGCAATTTTTACACGGTTGCATTGTAACTGGCTAGTAAACTAAACCTGTGAATGGTTTAAGCTCGAAATGTCCATGTGTTCACAAATGAAGGAATTTTGTACTAAATAATTTAGTATCGGGGATCCCCAATAATAATTCAACGGCTGCTGTAAACTGCCTTTCCATGTGAAATAGCCCTGGAATAGTGCCATGTACTTAACGTGTCTACCTCATCCATTAGTTGTTTTTATAGTTCGGGCAAGTCAAGTTAGAGGTTATTTTCTCGAGGTGGCACTATTTCCTCATGGACGGACATAAACGTAGCATTTCCAGCTCGGCCGTTAAGTCCAATCTGGGAATCCCAATTCTAATTACAAAATCACTTATTTTGTGATAAATACACATTTTTTAGCATTCTCGTTGCAATGGATAGTTTCCAGACACTTACCAACGTAACTGTTGGCAAAAATATCAAATTTTGAAAATGGGGGCTCTCAAAAAATGTGCCAAATATTGCTTTTAGGTGACAAACACAAATGTGAGGTTGAATAATAAAAATAATCCTACTGTGGCCAAAAAGTGTAAAATCTGTCCTATACATTTGACGCTAAGGCTATGCTTTTTTTTTTAGAAATTGAAGCTATGCGAAATGTGGAAATTATTCTTTATGCATTTTTGGTTCCATTCGCAGCCTTTTTTCATTTTCTTCTGACAAAAAAAGACAAAATTGGGCTCATATAACCTAAGGTTCTGAGGCAAACGTGACTCCACAATACTTTTTTGCGTTTTTTAATTTTATGTTTTGTTTGTGTTTCTCATTGTACCATGGGGCCACCGTGCGTCATTTCTGTCTGTTTACGGACCGAAATACAAAACTGCGAATATCGTAAACATACTATATTTCAGCCTGTAGCATCACACTGGGAAAGAGGTCCATCAAAAATATTTTTGCAGTTGCGATGAGAAAAATACAAGCTGTTTTAAGTGGTACCAAATCTCTGTTTGATGATGTTAAAGGTGAGGCCGAGGATTGGGTGGGGACGCATGTGCCCCTTTAATATGAATGTATATACTTAGATAAACTGGAGATGAATTGATATTCTGCCACCACAGAAGGGGTGATGATTATTCCTGTGGTTATGCTAGATTGAGAAGTGGATGTTAAAGAAGACACTGGCAACATTTGAAAAAAGGTGCGCCCTCTAGAATTTCTCAAAATATATATTTTTGCATGGTTGTAAAGCTTTTTATACATTAGCTCACACCTGAATTATTAAGTTAAGCCCAATCAGCGCACTTATGGGTAAACAGAACGATGTTTATATTAATTTCGCGGCCAGCGCCATTAATTCAGCAGACAATGCGGAAATGGTGTGTACAGAAAACACTGCTACAGTGATTCTCACGGCATGCACCTTATTTGACCAGTTTGTGACCTTGTGGTATTAATGTCAATGAGTACGAGTCTATGATATTCATTAATATACACATTTGTTTGATTAAGTTACGGCAAAATTAAAGGTTAGCCTACAATTACCTATATGTCTTTAACCTCTTATTGATGTCCCCATCCTGTTTGGGTAAAGGTTATTTGTATGTGTAAAATAATCTCTATTCTTTCTTTTTCTTCCAATGCTAGACCTTCATATTGGATCAAATTGAAAGAAATTATAAGAATTTTTTCTTTTTTCTGAAAATGTCCAGTGCCGCTTTAAAGAGACACTGATAATTTGAAAGATTGTTTTAAATTGTATTTGCATGGTTTAAAGCTTTTATATAAATTAGTCCCTCACCTGAAATTATTAAGACCAACTCAATGACATCGGTAACATAATATTTTCTAATAAATCCTCCAGTAAGAACGCAGAATGAGCTAACACAAGAAAACCTTGTCGGAGTTGATTCCCATGGCATGCACCCTGTTTAATGGCCTGTGAACCCTTTGTGGTTTTTAATTTCAAGGAGTCCTATTTGTTGATTAAAATTACCACTGGAAGTAGTAGCGGAAAGAGTTCCATATTGCCCCTCCCCTACGAATTCTTGAGCCTTGATGGAAAAAACCAGCAGGATTGATATGCAGACTTCGTGGAAGGGGACATATGGAACTCTGCCGTAGTGTATTTTGATAACAGATTGAAAGGCCGTATTTTTTCCTCATTGCCGTCCTGTCAATTGATTTGAGCCTCAAAAGCCATTTCATTTCCCAGATTAACAAAAAAACTGCCGTTTTAATGGTTAACCATCAATATCACACAGTATAGGCTTTTATCAATAATGCATTATGCTTCCCCCATCAAACTGCAAGTTTGTTTCCCAACGTTCTTGATGTGGCATATGTTGCCAGTTTCCAATGCTCCTCAGATCAAGTAGAGAACACAACAGACATCAATCGGAACAAGCACCTTTAAGCTCTTATGATCTGTTTCTTGGTATGTTAATTTTTATGTATAAACTAGCTATAATCTTCCAAGGCTTAGAACTATCGTTTGCAAACAAATTGACGAAATTTTATATTTTGTGAAACGTGCCAGTGCCAGTTGCCGCTTTAATGTCAAACATTGTTTCAAATCAAATTACATGTGGATCCTGATCAAGTGAGCCTCTTGTGCGGAAATTCTGAATGTGCCTAACTATAGTCGCCGTAATAATTGTTTGAAACTAAGCGTACCAGTACCGGGTGTGGACTGTACACAAGCGTATCGCGTGTCTATTTTAATCATTGTGTTTAATACGCGCTGTCTTCAGCAGTGCGACCTTCACGGGCACACACACAAATTAGTTCGAATACTTCAAACAATTATTACTCGAGTATCGTGTGTATGCAAGGCTAGTCTAGGCTGCTAGACGAAATTTGTCCAAAAATAATATTTTAACAAAACCAATTTAATAAATGCCCTCACTGATGACTTATATATATAAAAACAAGTACAACTCGCATATCTAATCTAATTTCGTGCCAGCCAAAGCCTATATACTGTCAAATTTGGAAACTTTTTTCATGTTAGTTATATTACGCATTGCATTTAGTCATATTAAGACACTTACGAACATTAGCACTCAAGACAGCGGGGTATTAAATTCATTATATCTTATTTGTTGATCTCAGACCATATTGATTTCATTGAGAAAACTTACGAAGTGTTTTTTTCAAAATTTCGCTCTTGGAACACCAGTCACTGCAACGGCGCTCGATCGGGTAATTGGCGCACACGCAAGTGTGAAAATTCGAAAAGTTGTATCAGCTATCAGCCACAAATACACAATAAGGTTCCGTATTATTTATTTTACAAGAATCCGTGGACTACTTTAGTTTCATATTGTTATATTATACGTGGTTTTTGCACAGTAACTTTGATTTGTTTATTTAGTTTCTGTGCGCCCGTCCATCTTTGTTTGATGCCCTGCACCCTCGCATGAATTGCCTATGACAGACAAAAACTCAGTTGCCGCTGAGTGCGAAAACGAACAGCGGTGAACCGTCTATTGCAAATTCGTTTCAAGCTCTTATTCTCACGTGTGTGGTCTCATGGGAAAAGAACTTCCAAAAGTAACGCAGATCTTTTTTCAGGGAAGGGGACCAATATGACTGACATCATAAGACTATCTATTTCCACAGAAATAATGAAGCCATCAGTTTAAACCATTATCGAGAAGAATTGAAATATATTTAAAGAATTAAAAGTAATTGCCTTTTAAGATGTGCCTTTAATTTAACAATCTCAAGATTGGGGCACTGCTGGAAGTTAGTTGTTTTTTGCTAAAGTGTAAATGTGTAGTGAAATTTCTAATTTCTAAATTGTTGTGGCCTTAGCGGGTTGGCCGTATTTTCCCACCCTGGGAAAAACCGGGCGGTAAATACCGATATTTACCATAATACCACCATCATATTTTCGGCCAAAATGGGGAAATACTGGAAATACCGGGAAATACTCAAAAGTACATTTTCAAAACTTATTTTATTTAAAATATCATGAAAATGCAACACAAACACATATTTAGCACTTTCCTGCAATACATGACCTGAGGGAGGGGTGGTGTTGTTTTCATTTATCACTAACTTAAGCTATTGGACTCAAGTCTTTTGAATCTGTAATTCTTTGCAACATTCAATTTAAAAGCCAAATTTCCCATCTTAACAATTATTTAATACATCAAAATGACTATACATGTAATGGCTAAATAGCCGCAGAGAGATAATATTACAAAATTGGCTCAGGTAAGAAATGAACTTGCAGCAGACAGTGGTTTAGGGCAAAAGTGTATTTTAGGACCCTATATGGTTTACTGGTTAAATACTACTTAATACCCCCAAATCGACCCACTCACCTTCAGAAAACCCTCTTCTATCCCATGGCTGCTTTAAAACACATTTGTTGTTTTAAATAGTCCCCCTTAAATTGAAGAAAAAGTTAAAAAAATCCATTCAAGCTACTGCCATGGCGATAAACACTCCGATGAGCTTGCAACCGCGCGAATTTTAGCGTGCGTCTTATTCTTTGCCAAACACGCTGTTTACCCAATCGGGAGGCGCCTTGGTTTTTCCCTCTTGCTTTTGGACAATCAGGGATATTTACCAAAAGTAGTTTCGCCATTTTAATTGCGTCTTCACTTTGTGGAACGAAGTGCAATTTTACTCCAAATTCTCCCCTTTTTCTACAAACCCCAATTCTTTTCTTTCTTTCACAGTATTAATCCTGTTTTCCAGTAACCGGAATATTAGTTTAAATCAATGTAGGTAAGTTTCCTGATTTTGGTTTACATGTTTTGTGTCTTTTCAGGGCAGAAATGTTGCCGATTTTGCATTTTCAAAAAAAGTTTGTTTAAAACCTTGTTTGTTTCACCCCTACTTTCCATTTCCCGCATTTTTCAAGCCTGCCCTCTTCCCAAAAATTAACCTTGTTCGAAAGTGTTCACTGGGAGCATCTAATCTATCTTGTTGCTTTAAATGATGGAATTAGAATTTTCATCCCTATATAGGGGTTAGGGTCCTTAAACTACACTATTACCGTTTTGTGTGTATGTATCTATTTATCACAAAGACTTTTAAGATGCACAATAAGACTGGCATTGATTCCGAACATCCTTATGGCAGTTTTTATTCTAAATTCTATCATTTCATTTCTTAGAGACACTGCACATTTGAAGAAAATAGTGCGGCCCTCCAAGATTTTTTCAAAATCGATATTGTGCATGGTTGTAAAGCTTTTATATACAACAAGCCCTGACCCGAAATGATTCAGACAAATCAGCTTCCTTGTGTGTAAACAGAACAATTTTATAATTAACGTCGCGCGGCGCCGTTTCATTCAGACGATGAATGGCGTTTAACACAAGACCAGCACGCCGTATGCTATGTTTCCCATGCTAATGCACACTGTTTTACCGTCCTAATAACCTTTGTGGTTTTAATATAGCGAGGACGAGTCAAAATATTCAGTAATATACCTTTGGTTGATTAAAGTTATGGAAAATTAAAAGTTGCCTAACAAATTACTTGGTATGTCTTTATCCTCATCAATGTCCCTATCTGTTTTGGGGATGTTTATTTTTTATGTGTACAAAATAAACAAAAAAAAAAAATACTTTCTCCCTGTTCTTCCAAATGGCCTATAGACTAATCATTTGAGAGGCAAATTGGAAGAAATTTCATATTTTTTGTGAAAATGTGCCAGTGCCTCTTTAAGTTTACCCTAGTGTAGCTGGTCCCTTTTTCATAAGAACCAAACACCTTTTTTGTCACACCCAGGGTAGACTCATCTGTTTAATTATACTTTACTTACTTGATGAGGGTTTATATAATCAATATGTGGTATGAAAGTGAATTTGAATTTGAACCCTGCAAACATACCCAGCTGATTACAGCACAAACATTTATAAACGTAAAATCTAGTTATTTGAGGTTAACTCCATGATGGTGTTCAAATTGTACTTTACATCCCATTAGTATTGCCGGGGGTATCGATCCAGTATTTACCAGTATTTCCCGGTACTTCCCGGTATTCCCGTAGTCCCGGTATATGTACCCGTATTCCCGGTATTCCACTATTCCCGCCCATAGGTTGGAAATACTAGTATTTCCGGAAATTGCCAACCCTGGGCCTGAGACATAATTGTTTAACAAGTGTACTACACATCATTTAATGTAGGACTGTAACCATTGTTCTTTATCCTTGGTGAGAATGAATTTAATTTGCCAAGTTGTTTCATGATCACAAACTTTTAGTATCTCACTATGAGCTAGTAAAATCTCACTTCCCTTGGCACCAGTTCAGTAGCTGCATTCACTCATGTATTTAGAAAATAACCCGTGGTTTTGGGTATGATATATGATACCCCAGATCACACAGGTTCAGTAATGTCAAATGTATGTTACAAGTACAACACATGAAATGTGTCCTTGATAGATAGCTTATTTGTACACTCATAGGGTGAGGACAGATTTTTGTACAGAATAGAACTGTGGAATTATATAAGTCTGGGTGTGAGGACCTTGTTACTATATTAGTTAGATGGGTAGGCAGCTTTCAGATCCTTGTTGGAGTAAATGTTTGGCCTAGCCGGTGTGTATCGCATCACCCTTGTACTAGGCCAGCAGGGAAACCAGTTAAACTGAAGATTGTCAGGGTAGGGGTGGTAGGGGTCACAAGCCAGGCTGTAAAGAGTCAAGCGCAATGCGTCAAACCAGAAGTCAGTGCAAGGAGTCAATCCCAATTGAGGTTACTGGCAATGGTCAGCAATCCAGGGTCTGTTTGTGCTTCATTTATTTTGAGCTCAATCTTAGTGTGATATCCGAAATGGTTGTGTGATTATCCTATCAACTGCAGTGTTAGGGATGACATGGTAATTGCTTAGTTTGTCCTACTAACATGTCAAATGCTTAGACTTGAACTTGAGGATAACACACATTGATTTATAAATCATGGTTTGAAAAGAGTTTTACTAATGCCAGTTGCAAAGGTAGAACGAGCTTAGTCTTGATGAGTAGATAATTAATATCGCTGACCAATTCAGTGAAATCCTTCACAGCAGAATGCCATGGCAAGATCGATCTTTGTTGGAAGAATGTTGTGACTTTGTTTTATCTTTCATGTAAGATGAACAGAAACTTCCTGAAAATTATGAAATTCCTCATTTATGGGGTGGGGTTTGAAACATGGTTTTTACAGACCCAGACCGATTATATCGTTCGTGGGTCCTTTACTAATGGGGATTGACGAAGCCAACTCTTTTGCTATCTGCAAGTTTGTTGTTAATATCGTATTGTCTTGAATTTTGCATACACATGTATTGTGCATGCAAGCCAACTTGGAGCACAGAAATTGACAGAAACAGAACTGCACATGAAAGCAAATTATCCTTCCGTTTCTTTGTTTCATGCATGTGTACTCGCAAATATTTTGTACTTCACCCAATGTCATGGACATACGTAAGTGCCAACTTTAATTTGTCAATTTTCCTTCAGACTTTAAGTGTGCATTTCAAATTCTGTGAAATGAATGAAACCAACATAATCATTTTGCAACAATTCTTGTTGCAATTGCATGACACCAAGTCTTATCTAAGCAAAGGCGTGATGTCTACTGTCCCCAAAAAAATGCTATAATCACCAAAAGCAGAGGCCATATCCAGGACTGTGAGGGTTATGTTCCGGGGCAGAATTTCATGATTCCCCACCCCCCCCCAATTTTTTGCAGAGCACAGGGTGCCGACGCCTCACAGGGCACCGGGCACACTGTAGATATATAAAAATGCTTTTTACTCACAGGCGAATGACAGTACAGGCTCGGGCGCCGAGTACATGTAGAATAATGACTGTGTGGTGGGCGTGTGGGACCAAGGCCGAAACAATATGTTGGTTTCATCCCCCCCCAACTCTTCCAGGAATTTTGAACCGGACTGAAAAAAAAGGAAAAAAAATTACGTGTCTACCTGGTGAGCACAGCGAACCGGAAATTTGGCACCCCCATCACTATTGAGAAGCCTGGATCTGCCCCTGACGTTGGCCTTCTGAATTTGGCAGAGGTGCGAACGAGGTCAATTTGCGAAACGAAAAAGTAACGCTATTAAAAAAACCTGCGCAAAGCCGGTGTGGGCTGCTTTCCCTTCAAGAGATGGCCGAAAAAACACCAACTGCTGCCATGATGGTGGGACATTGTTCCCCTCAGGAGGACCCATTTGCTTCTAAATGCTGGTGAGAATTTAATCTGTTCCACAAATTTTTCACGGAGGTTAAACGTCCCACCGGCCATTTTTAAGCACAATTCTGCTAATTGCCTGGCTGGGACGTCTAGAGCTACAAAATGTTTTGCTGTTTATTGCGTGGGACACTTTCCCGTGGAATGTGTGTTGTGTTGATACGGGCAGTTAATGGAGAGGGGACCATTTTACCCAAAATTCAAGGAAAAGTGCTGTGAAACATACACACGGATGCACACATGCACTTAGGTACATGCATGCACGGCCACCACCAAAAGCTCACACACACACTCTCTAGTTGATATTTTTTTATTCTTTAGATATGAGGTCGAAGCTGGTATAAAGGGGAGGGTCGATTTAATATATAAAAGTTTTCATTTTTTTTCTTGATAGAATGGGCGTCACCCAAAAACCCCATCTGTGAAATTTCGCGCGATATTCAACCTTTTATGCGACATGCTAGAGAAACGTGATT
Organism: Ophioderma brevispina; assembly: GCA_023653785.1. Lineage (NCBI taxonomy): Eukaryota > Metazoa > Echinodermata > Ophiuroidea > Amphilepidida > Ophiodermatidae > Ophioderma > Ophioderma brevispina. The sequence goes on from JAMKCH010022100.1 coordinate 19,387, forward strand.
TTGGGTGCCCCATAGAGTACGAGTAAAACTAATATTGGTCACCAAAAATACAGTACACTTTCGCTGATAACTCCCAAACCAAAATCATTTAGCCTAAGATTTCACAGGGTAAATGAGAGAGAACAATGTAGCTTTCTTCTGATACCAAAATTTGGACCACTTACGGTAAAATCTGAGGCTTCCTGGAGACGAGCTATTAGCGATCAGGCCATGGACCTTTAAATACTTAGGAAAAAGTACACTAGTAACTCCAAACTTTTGACAATCGCATCGACTCTTGTTAGGCCAAAAAAAAAAAATCGTTTTTAGTGTTGTCTCAAAGC
>JAMKCH010022101.1:0-20939 GCA_023653785.1 Ophioderma brevispina
TTCCCCCCAAAACTACTACACCCCTCTTTTGCTGGACAATATATCCCCCCAAAAGAAATCCCCTTTTTGTCCTACGGACGGGTGGAAATACTTAGAATGATGCTATTCAAACCCTATATATTACTCTTGTTATAAGCCCCGTTCTATTGTTAATTTCGAGTGAGAACAATAGAACGGGGCTTATAACAAGAGTATATATAGAGAGTTTGATGCTATTCAAACTATATATATACTCTTGTTATAAGCCCCGTTCTATTGTTAATTTCGAGTGAGAACAATAGAACGGGGCTTATAACAAGAGTAATATATAGAGTTTGAAGGGCATCATTCTATGTATTTCCACCCGTGTGGCCTAGCTATTATGTGGTGTGACCCCCGATTTACGACGTGCTTTAGTGTATGACTATGAGTGCGTCCATGCGTAACACTGGCGACGGCGATGATTCATGAATTGCTACCAAGATTTTCAGCGAAAGAAGCACTAACTTGTTTTTAGTAACCTAGGGTGTCAAATTGTGACGTCATACTTACGGGGCTTATAACCAGATTTTGCCCACCGGGGTCCACTTTGCCACAAATTCAAGAATTTTGGTATACTTACAGTCCTTTATGACACGAAATCCGTGCATATGAAAACTTTTGATGTCTTATTCACTGTGTCATTACTTTAGCCATGCATGTCAGACGAGTCATTATCAATCTTTTGCATTTCACATTTGCGAATCACCCTCATTTCTAGTATGACGACATTAAATAAGTCAAATCGTGTAGCACGAATCCCGACAAGAATATCTCCAAAATACAGACTTAATATTTATTTTCATCGAAGAAACAGAATTGCAGGAGATAAATAACAAGTACAAGTAGGTGCATGATAAATACTGCGGCCATTAGGGTTATTTTTCTTAGTGTAATTGACTTCCGACGCAGCACTGCGTCGACAAGTCCATACTTAATACAGTGCTTGATTGCTACGGCTATTGGCCTTTACGTCGTCCCGACGACCAATGTCAAACAACGACGTAAAGGTTCCCTGTACTAGTAGCATCCCTACTAGCTCGATTTTAAAAATACAAACGGTGCACAGCTCATGCTTAAGTCCGTGAAATGAAAGCACAACATGACCGAAAAATTGAAGATAAACAGTCGTCTCCCACTTCCGGGTCACGTTCGTAATTTATTGGTAATCAGCGAAAATAAGCGTGCTCGTGCCTATTCTATTAGAAAATAAACCGGGAACAATCCAGGGGCGACTCACTGATCTAGTGGGGCGACTGCTATGTTTAAATTGGGATCATCATTTTCAACGGTTAAGAAATCACCGTTTCAAAATCATCAGACTTTAACCATGAATGGAAAATTAGTCAAAGAAACAACGTACGTATAATATAAATTTAATTTAGGACTACATCAAAGGTAAAGATTTCAATAAGTGCTGTTTTTGTACTGATTCTGAATTTGCTTATTCCGCATCGGATCCGCTGCGCACCCACCCCGGCTTTTTCAATACACTCCCATGCGTAGCGTTGTAGGAGGTAGGTACGGACGATGTGCAAAGCTACGGAACGAGCTAGGGTGACCCGATCGACAACCATCCCTCTCTTTTACCCCATCAAAACTGAGTTTTTAGTATCAAAAGTATATTTCTCAATACCCCGTGAAATTTAAAAAGGCTGACTCAGACTGAGAGTAGTCATTATTTAATTTGAGTAATAATTTGGGCCTGGGCCTGGCTTGATCGAGAAACTCTATCCGTCAACTGCACCAGTTGACGGATAGAGACTCTAAGAGTGTAAATTCGGGCAGCCCTGCGTTGCAAAAAAAATTGACGATTGACTTTGATATGTAAATTAGTTTCTCGCCTGTCGACTACACTTGCAAAGACTTAATAAGCTTCCAGATCGGATTAACTTTTTTCACTGAAGAGATCCTTATCAAGGTAGGATCATTGGATAAAATGGTCTTACACAGAAAAATGACCATAAAATCAAAACCCCTGAATCAATTTAGTCCAAACTTGATTATGGTAAGGATTGAACTCTCCTCCACAATATTTTGAAGTTTCAAGACTGCATGATTTGTTTTAGTGTTATTTATTTTTTAAAAATTCCCTAAATTTTACAATAAATAATTTTTCCCAGCCTAAATGGAAGGTGCTTTTAAGCCGAAACTTTAGGGATGTGTATAAACAAAATACCTAAAATCTCACGTTGGCTTTTTTTAATCAAGCATTTAATTCTTTAGAAAAAAATATTTTAGGGAAAAATAATTTAGGGAAAATTAAAAACACCTATTTCAAATAGAAACACTCAATCTGCAAAATCTAATGAGAATTTTCTAAATTTGATTTCCTTTCATATGACACCTTATTCATCACCAAGGGAGTTGTAATTTCTTCTAGGAAAAATTATGAAAAGTGGATACTTCAGTATTTCTAGAAATAGTGTTGTTGCGACCACCTGTGACCTGTTCTTTGTTTTTAATGGCACACAGAAAAATTAAAAATTGTATGGATTTTTGATATTTCTTTAACCATTAAAAACAAACACCAATCTTATAACTCATCAATTACTTGAGAAATAATTGAAATAAAATGTGTAGTTTTTTCACAAAATTGCCCCATTTGGTCATTTTCTATACTGCCAAAATCAGCCCCTGTACAAAGTCTTTGGGAATTTGAAAACGCATTACGTGACATATCTCTAAAACGCCTTTTTGGAAAAATTAAGATTTGGCACATATGTTTCTTTCACCAATACCAACATTTCATGAGAATTTCAACAAGATCTGGGCACGAAGCCGTAGCTGATAATCCTAACTTAAGCAGCAAGGATTAACCGGTCATGGTTTGGTTTAACTTTCCGCCCATTTCTGGTACCTTAGGACTTCTAACCGTAAATGCAGTGACATTTACGGTTAGATATTTCGAACAAGGCCTGGCATGCTCATGATGCTGGCGTACGCGTGCGTTACTTGCGTGATCTGCGTCTATGTGCAATCCAGTGGTGCGCCGTTTTGGCGGGGAAGCGGGCGTACCTAGTAACTTGGCCAAGAAATTATTACTCCAAATATAGTACTAGTAACAGCCTAACTAAACAGGAACTTTTAAATTAATCCTTTGAACACGGCAAGCGACTACAGTCGCTCAACAGTCCAAATTTGGCAAATTTTGTTTCAAAAAGGTCAAAATTATTAATTTTCCAGTGCATATTCAGAATCAGCATGAAAAATGCATCTAAATTAGTCCAAACAAGCCTAGTCTTTGCTGATATTCTTTTTAGGTGGCTTTCCAAATGACCTGCAAGCATTTGTGACGCCATCTCTAAAGCCACTGACATATGTGCTATATTACGTATACAGAATTGGCCCGTGTCGAAAGTTAACTACCGTGATGAACATTTTCATTATACATGTATGGGTGTACTCCCATCACCGGTCCGTAACATGCATGCATGGTAACGAAAACGCCATTCCGATTAAAGATTGCATCTGAGTCATATATTTTTAGGGTTGCATTGCGAACTAGACAGATTTCGAAATATAAGACTAAGTCTAAGTAACTGGAAGTGAGACACGTCGCTACAATGTGCGTTGCAGCGTTGACTGCGTATGCTCAACTGACTACTTGACCTAGTAAACAAGGCATCCTATTATTAAACTTTGCCAATACACATAGGTCACTTGTGTATGTTTCCTTTAATTTTGTGGTGGGGTGGATTTGAGCAGAAAAATCCCTCAAATTGCAGTAAAACCAAAATTCCATTTTTCTCTGATATAGGAACTATAATAAATTAAAGCTCTCACTTAGAGAAACACAATGGTGAAAGCAAATTGAAATAGACCTTTCGGTTTAAGAAGTTTTTAACAGCCTGTCCAAACGTTGCACATCGGGGATGTTTTCTAGTGGTTCATATGCATTGGTTTTTTTTTAGGCAATTATGTCTAAAGTAATAGGTATTTGTGTACCATTGTTCTTGCGCCAAATCAATCAATATCAATAAGTTCTTACTTGGGTATAACAATGGTAAAAATAGAATTTTGATTTGGTATATTTATCAAGTTTACAGCTTCCAGAAGTTAGACTGGTTCCATTTCTCAAACAAGGTGCTTCCTTCAACATGACGAAGCCCTTTTTTGATAAATGCAATTGAACAGCACTTGGTTTTCTATTGTAAATTTTAGCTGATTCCAAATTTTTCTTCCCGGTCCCAAAGCTAATTTTAGGGGAATGTGCCTAATTACATAAAATTCAAAATGGCTGCCATTTTAACGTTTTTTTGTACCTAACTCAAGATTTAAGGCTTGTAAAGACTTCATTATTGTGTCTATACACACGTTTTCAGGGTTAAGGCATACAATTGAAAAGAAAAAAAAAAAAGAAACCAAAAACAAAAAAAAAAAACACAAAACAGGAAAAGCACAAAAAAAAAAAAACAACCAAAACAAAACAAAACACAACACACCAAACAAACAAAACAACAAAAAAAAAAAAAAAAAAAAAAAAGATCTTATGGTTTATGGCATTAGGAAATCAACTTAACAGTTAATTTGCTAAAAGTCACAATGGGCTGCCATTTACATTTTTTGTACTAACTCAAGAAGTGCTTGTACTTCATGCTTTTGTCTATACATGTTTTCAGGGTCAAGGAATTAATAGACATATTTATGGCCATGCGCCATGATTGGGTATAACAATGAGGGTGGCGTACCTTTCACAACTATTTTTTTTTAAAAAAAAAACATTGTTTATTTTTGTTTCTCTAGCCACAAGTTCATGGGTATGCTTTTGTTGTTGTGTCAGATTTTCTTCAGCTAGTGTGCTGATCCGGGGCCGCGTTTATCCATGAGACGGACCTCCTAACATGCCCTCTATTTGAGGCTGGTCGGATTGGGACGGCAGGGTTTACACCCTACTCTTATTCGACACAAGACTGCGATGTACATTACAGTTGGGTGACTCTCTGTACATTGGATCGACGGCTAACGTCCCCTCCCGAAGGGACGGATGCTTTCATGATCCCCATTTGCCCACTTCCAAGTGAACCATGAGGAGAGCTGGTATTCTGTATTTAAGCAATAGCGGTATACAGATCAAACCAGAATTGATAGTACTGTACCCGAAATACATCCAGCAAGTGTGCCACGACCCACCGGGATTCGAACGCCGGGAATATTTGATGGTAAATTTTTGCTCCAGAGGCACACCCTACCCGCAGGCCACGCTCTCCCACATATCATAAGAACATATTCCCCCCCCCCCCAAAACAAAAACATTCATCATTGTATCATGAAAAACCAGTTAGGTTTCAGGCTGTTGATATTTCATTTAAAAAGGGAATTTATCTAGCTTTGATAGACAGCAGATTGAATGTGTGCATCTTTACTTTTTGAGTTTTCATAATTTTAAGTCAGTCGGGGTCAAGAGGGTGGGGTGCCCCGCATAGGTGCCTACGTATGAGGCATGTGTTAAAGTCTACGGACTTTTGATATTCGGGGCTTTTGCATCTTTTTGGTTTTACTTTAAAAAAAAAAAAAATTTAGATAAATAACATCTCATTTTGTTGTTATTTATGTGGCATTCATTTTGACTCATACAACAGTTTAAGCTATAGTTCATAAGGTAAACCAATAGACTGCCATAAAAATTTTGTTACTTTTAACATTACAATTTCACTTTTCCACCTTAGATGACACTTGTGGCACACTGTAATCACATACAAGTGCAATTTGGCTTCTTACTTTTTAGCTTACAACAATATATTGTTTTATAGCTATCTCAACAAAATTGATGAGCTTCTCTCATTTAAGTGTGAAAACGTGTCATATTTGGTAGTTTCAAGCATGTACACACTTGCTCCCAACTTATGGTGCATGACCTTATAGCATGAGTGTCCATGTTGACAGTGTAATTTGCATAAAAATTTAAAATGGCCAGCCGATTTAAATTTATGCAAATTGTCAATATATGGCATAATACCTTAACGGATGGTCTAGTTTGTTCTCGACCCTGAAAACGTATGTATAAGACACAAGACTGAAGTCTTTACAATCCTTAAATCTTGAGTATGTACCAAAAATGTTAAAATGGCGCCATTTTGAATTTATGTACAAATTCGCACTTCCCCTAAAAATTAGCTTTGGGGACCGGAAGAATGTGGAAGCGCATAAATTTTCTGTATAGAACAATGTTTCAATTGCTTTTACTCAAACATGCCTTCGACTAGTTGCTTTTTGAAAATTGTCAACCAGGCTACGTCCGGCCCCAAATTGTCCCAGAACATCGCCTGCCTTAACACTTTTTCTGAACTGGTAGTTATGTATCCCAAGATTGTGTCACATCATGATAACTTTAAACTTTTATTATAGTCCTAAAAGGAAATGGTCATGTGTCGTATACGTGGGACCAACCCTAGCGTTACATCATGGAAAATCAAGTAAATTCATCAATTTCTATATTTGATACATGCTTAAATGATTAAAACAATAAAACCATACATTTTCCGAAAGCTGAAGGTGTAAGGACTCCTATCTTGCCATGTTTGACTTGAATAGACGGTGTGCGATAAAACATATAGGGTGCAAACCAAAAAACACATTTTTCACTTAATATGTTACCGGATGAAATCTGAAGACAATAGGACCTGCAGATATTATATATGCTTCCAGGCAGAACTATAAGGCTTTTCACACCAATATCAATTTGGTAATTCAGCTCTTTTGACAGCGACATACCAGGGTGGCCAAAATGGACACACTTTTTGGCGAAAAATAACATGCATTTATAAAAGTACACATGATCCATATACAACAGTGGAAAGCATTGGTACTTGCTGAAATCTACAGAAATACCATAAGAGACTTGACCAGTAACAAGTAGTTATTATTACGGTGGGATGCATTGTAAGATATCAATTGTTAATATGCCCATTTTACGTATACATATTTATTAGCCTTTGAACCTCAGCTCAGCTTTGTTGTGGGCTGAGGGTCCTTTAATTGTAAAGAAATTTAATCATTTAATTGTATTAAATTATACCCCATGTACTACAAATGACCATACACTTCAAATGTTACAACACTACAGGGGTGTTCAAATTAATATTACAATATTAATATTCTATATAATATAAAACAAATTATGTTCATCACTCTTGAACCTCAATTCCAACATGTATATTAATAAACACACTGCTAACATGTATCTGGAACCATAACTAAATAGTCTTTCCTTAAACAGCACTCCTGATCTGTTTGTATTTTTAAATTTTCAGTATGAAATTCTGACCATTGTCTCACATGGAATAGGCCTATCGAATGACAAAATCGAGTTAATTAGTACATTACTTATTTAATTGGTAACTAATTATTGGCAATTATTAACTAGTGGAAAGTATACTTAGTTTGGTCCTTAATTTAAACTCCTGTTGATTGAATTAAAGCATTTAATTTGTTGGGTAAGGATGTGTGAGTGTTGAAAACATGTTGCATTACTTGCGGGCTGCTGTAATATTAATTAATCAAAGTTTATTAATCATTAAATAAGGGTTAATTTGATTTAATTACTTGGATTATACTAAGATATGTATTGAACCTGTGCAAGAGAAAAAATCCCATATCACTAGTTGTTTGCATTTACAACCATTTTGAAAAATAGTAAGATGTCAAAAACCCAAATTCCTATAGACTTAACACAGGAGGTTGCACCGCGGCTCCTGCACCGCGGCCCTCCACAGGTGACTTCGTTATCGTTTTGCTTAATTAAAACGACAACGATAAAACGGATGTGAAAACAATAAGCATTTTTGAAAAGAGAATAAATGGCTTTAAAATAAGCCAAATTATGGACAGTTGGACAATTATTTATCTTGTAGCACTTTTGCTAAACTCAAAAAAGTTGGTGCCGATGTAACGTCCTCCCAAAATCAGGGGTCCCCCTATACGCAAAATGACCAAATATAAACAAAATCTTAATTGTCTTTGTGTAATAATAATAATATTTAACAATTAATAATTTAATAATAATAATATTATTATTTAACTATAATTTAATAATAATGATTTTAATGATGATGAAAAATAATATAATCATTCACAACAATAATACGGTTTTTAATGCGTTATGATTATGCAATCAATCATTCATTCCATTTGCAGATTCACTCAACTAAACATCCAAATACAAATCTGATATGACAATCCTATAATGTCAATTAATAATGACAGAAGAAAAAAATTAGCATAAAACAAAATTGTGAAATTAAATCACTGCAAAATTTATTCGTTATTTTCACCTGTATACAATGGACCCAAAGCATGGGCGTACAGCCGCAGTACCACACTACCCTGCAATAACGAGGGGACTATACAGTTAAGGCGAATGGGTAAGCGGGCCAGAAAGTTGCCGAATTTGACGGAATTGTGACTGCATCATTTCACGATTATAGGGGATAATTCCATATTGCAGGACTTCAAAAAACCTTCACAAGTTACATTTTTCATGACACAAAACATCTTCAACAAAGCTATAATACCGAGTTTAAGAAAGTCCTCATCAATTTACTGCAGTTGGCAGTGTTTTTTATACAAACATTTCACAAACGAACAGTACTACGTCAAAAATCTTTAACTCGTCAATATTTGCCGTTTTAAAAAACGGATTAAAAGCAGTTGGACACAAGGTTTCAACCTTTTACCCAATAGTTATTTCAACTGGTTTAGGGTATTCTAATTACGTATGCAATTGGCTTTTGACCCGCTGTAATTAGCGCTACCGGGAGAGACAGCCCATGGCCATCAACACAAAACCCGGTCGGACGGCTAAATGAGCGAGTAAAAAAGAATGCCTAAAATCACTTAAACGTTTCTGAATGAAAGTGAACTAGGCAGGAATCGGTAGTACAATGTCTAAGTTTTTGAGCCAATTTTATTCCTTGAAATGGGATAATGTCTTTGAAGCGATTTTATGGTGGCGGTTTTGGGGGTCACAAGAATATGAAATGTGATTATGGTGCGTATGTTGCAATCTACTCTAATTACCCTTTTTTTCAGGTATTCTGCCAATGCTTTTAATGTCTAATTTATGTAAATGAGATAAAGATACCTAATTTTGATGTTGCATGGCAATGGACATTGCGGTTTTTTTTCTTAAGCGAAATGCCAGTCTAATATAATCTACGCTTCAACATATATTAACAACATATTTGTTTCAAATGATGTCTTTCAGTCATAATAAATGACACTCTATATTGAGAAACAAAGTAACACCGGTTTATAATATCCTCCTATGATTGCAGCCATTTTGATCAGCCCACAAGAAAAATAGAAATCATGACGGTATAGAGTAACATAGGGTGTCTTGAAAATAAACTGTAGCCAATGATGACATAACCAAACTTTTCGTATTTCTGTTCAAGAATCCGCCTCAGTTTAATCGACGTTTTTTTTTTTTTTTTTTTTTTACACTGCTTTTTGATAATGGAACACACGATGTTCCGATTTTTGACCAGGAGTACCATAGACATTCCTTAGACAACCTGTTTTTATCTATTGGCTTCTCAAGTCAGACACCAAACCCAATGCCGAGCAACGTTCACCAATGCCGAAACATGGCGAACCTCCATAGACAACATATAGTCAGGTCAGGTTTCTTTAGGGCCTGCTACTTGGTATCCTGGTAACGTATACCTGTCCCAGGGCCGAGTGGTCGGCGGCTAACCGTTCACCCCCATCAGATTTGATGAGGAGGGTAGATGGTTACCTGGTAGAATGAAAAAGAAGATCTACACAAGGCGTCAGCCTGCGAGAGCTAATGGCGCCAATCCACAACTGCTGCATTGATGGTGGCCGTGGTGCCAAAGGTGGCCACACCGCGAAAACTGTGGATTGACGTCAGGAAGGGATCAGTCATATCTTTTGCTCCAATATAACCTCACACAGCATGTATTGCTGAGGGATGGTATCCGGCCACCCTAGTAACGGGGACACAACAGAGATTTAAAAACTTTGGTCTAACTAAACTAACTATTAGTTAATTCTGCTAATAAGGCAATCTATAATTGCAGTATATATTATTTCTTGCAGACCCGCACAGACATCTTTTTAAAACATACTTAAATGAAAAATTAGCCTGTTATACACTTAAAAGACGTTTTAGGTCAAAATTTTAGATGAGGGCGCTTTTCAAGATTTTCACCCTAATGGCTTTCTCATGTGCTGTTTTAAGGGGTTACAGCCAAGAAAATGATCACAAATTTGACCAGCTCAGACATTTGAGACTTATTACCATGTAGTGTCTGCTGGTCATTTCACTTATTTGAATGCTCCATTGAATTGTACACAAGAAAGTGCATTGACCCCTGTACATTTGAAGCATGTGAGGAACATTCAAAATGAATGCTACTGGCGCATGCAAATAAATGAGATAAGAGAGCCTCAAATTTCTTGAGAGGTCAAGTTGGTGATCCTCTTTGTAGCTGCAACTTTAAAAAAAGGCAAATGAAAAAGTGTTAGGGAAATCTCGAAAAGCGCCTCACGATAAATTTGGTCATAACTCTGACGTCCACTTTTTAAGAAGCGCAATGTCCAATTTCCATGCAATTTCAAAATCAGGATCTTGAGCTTATTTACATTATTTTACATAAACACCAAATGTCTTGCAAAAAGCCTGAAAAAAAGAGTAAATAGAAGGGGTTGCATTTAAGGAACATTCAACACAAGAGGGATGCCATTTTTCTGGACCCGAGGCAAAAAAGGGTTGGTCATTTACATTAAAGATAGGTATCTGAAAAAGCAAAAATGACCCATTTATTGCACACTCCAATTATTAATTAGGCAGATCACCAACTTTTTTTAAGTTTGTTCAATACTTTTAAATTATAGTCATTTGAAGCAGATTGATGATTGCAACTTCAGAACAGCAAAAAATTTTTGAAAAGCAAACTTTTGGTTTTTGAGTAATGCACAAAACATGTGGCTCACTGTGGCACCAACATTACAAATGACCTAAGTAGGAAAACTCTTTGTTATTTGTTGGCCGGTAAAAACCAGGCGGTTTAAAACGCCGGTTTAAAACCGGTTTAAACCGGTTTAAACCGAAAGGTTTATGCCACCTATTTTGGCCAAAAATGGCAAAAACATCAGTTTGTTCAACAAATTGGTCTTTTGAATTTTAAAAAAAATGTATGTTGGTTTTACAATGTATTTTAGCTCTTGTAAGAACGTCAAGAATAACAATTACAGAACAAAAGTGGTTGAAAGTACAGTAAACACAACTTCTGGGTTTTTTATTACATATGATACATACAGTTTGAGCGAGTACCATACTATACTATAATTAAAATTAACCTTAGTGAAAATATGGAAAATGGACTGAAAATTCAACATGTAACTTAAAATTTGATCTGTAGGCGTAAATAAATTTCAAAACTAAATAAATAGTAAATAAATGAATAAAATTTGAAAAAAAAAAGAAGTAAGAGCAAGTACTCACATTTAGATTGAAGTGTAATTGTAAATCACAGCTGGTATTTTGAGTTCTGCTGCAGATCTTTGCAAGTTTTGAAAAATTGTTATACAGTGCACTTTTCTGTTTTATTTTTTTTTCACATTTTATCCTCTTTTATTTTGTCCTCTTATAACTGAACAAATAAAATAATGCAAGTTATGTTGACTATCTGAAGTTAAAGAGAGGGACTTAATTTAGTATGACGTACACATGACGACCTCAGACATTTCCTAGTTTTGGCCGGTTTAAACCAGTTTATGCTGGTTTAAACCAGGTTTAAACCGTTTCTGGCAAAAACCAGTTTTTGCCAGCATAAAGCCAACCCTGGCATGAACAAACTTTGATTTTAGTCTTGGGTTTTAGTGTCAGTTTCAGACGATGGCCTTTTAGTCTAAGCTAAAATGGTATGTATTTCTGTCTTTAATATTTCAGATTCAAGATGCCTCGACGCAGGGCCACCAAGTTGACATCAAGGGCTAAGCCCAAGCTGCCGGCAGGAGATGTGGGAAGCGGTATGACAAAGGAGGAGCGCAAGGCAAAATTAGATGTTATCCTCAGAGATTTTGATATGGAAGGTGCGTTTTAATTAAGTGCCTCAGCTCTCTGCGAAATTTGCAATGTTCACTGTTGGAAAAAAAGGTTATTCTGAAGGTGTACACTTATATATTGAGTACTCTAAATGGCATACAAAACTTGCACACTCACTATATTCAAAGAATGTAAGCTGTGGGCCGCTCCATAAAAAACTTAACATTTTAGTGACACATACACCCATACATACACACATAACACACACATACACACGCACAACGGATTGCTTAGTGCTCCTGCCAGCTATGGTGGCGGCCCACATAAAAATCTGTAACTAAGAAAGCACTGAATGCAGTTCTCGGCTTGTGCGTTTGCTATATCCTGAGAATATAGAAGTGAATCCGGCCACCCCCGTTGACGGGGATAAAACCGGATTTAAAACTTTGGTTTAGTAGTAGTTGTAGTATAGAGCACGGGCAGTCTTTTAGTTAGCCAATCAGAACACCCACATGACAAGTTTCATGAAAATTGGGCATTGTACATCCATCTGACAATGTGACAATAGATATATTCAGCTACAGAGGCATAGCGGGGGAAGGCGGCCTGTGCCTCCCGACCGTAATGTTCTGTTGGTACACTGTCAGAACATTTTGTGCTTAGAGAGTTTAAAGGTGTATTTCGTGATTTTAGCATGTTTTGTTTTATTTATGGTTCGTTAGATATCGTTGAGGAAAGCTTATTCCCAAAATTTCACTTGATACCGATCTTGCGGTTTGATGTTATGAGCAAATGCTTTTATCACGGGTTCCGATAGGCTACTGTACTGTAATTTCTGTCCGTTTACGGACAGAAAATACAAATTTGAATTTCTTACAGACACGACCGAATTTGTAAGTAAAATTGGGTATACGTCCATGACTAGGGCTAACGGTTCAGATAATATAAAAATCTCAACTTTTTGGGGGTAAGTCGGGGGGACGAGGCTGTGGATCACGAAATGCCCCTTTAATCAGCAATTGGTCAATGGAAATTTTTGTTCTGGCAGTATGTTACATGTGTCATTATATTCACAAATCCGTCCATCCCCCGTCCCCCGCATCAACAAAATCCTGGCTTTGACAACACATTTCTTGTTGATGATGTAATGTGGATGACTCTAAGGATAATGTAATCCTTATCTGGAACACCACCTCTTTTTCATTTCATGCCATTTTAGTGGAGACCAGGTTGGCAAAGATGGAGAGAGATGCAAAGTCTATGTGCAAAGCCATCCACAGAGCCGTGAACATGGAAATAATCAAGATGCCACCAAGTGTTAAGAAAATGACAGTGGAGGAATTCTTTGGTGAGTAATTAGGCCCTAAAGCTCTAGAGATTGGCTATGAGCTAAAGATGATTAGGGCCTTTACCAGTCCAAGAGACACTCAAATGCAGTCACAGTTATGTGAAGCCTACCCTCATGTGATAAAAATAAAATGAGTGTGGGCATCGCTGTCAAAATACTTCTGTGATGGCCAAAGCAGCACTCGTCATGAACGCGTAAAAGGGGCGGAGCCTTGTGTGATCCAAGCCACTTTCAAACTTGTGCTGTTGTCATGAGCGAATCAGCCAATCAGTTCAGCAAAATCACTTCTGTGGCCACATTACGCTCAGCACAGGGCAAATACCACAGAAGTATTTTGACAGCGACTATTTCATGATGAACCAATTTCATTGAATCCCTAATCCAACATGATTTTTTTCTCTTTACCATATATGCAGATAGTAAAGTAAACTTGAACTTGAAAGATAAATACTTGCAGAGTTTTTACTTCTTTTCCTAAACTAACTTTCAAACAGTCACTACCGATGCATTCCAGCCCCCCTTTCTTTACTATAATGTATTACTGTGTTTGAATAGCCTTAAACTTAATTTTGGGTGTATTTATGTTTAAACATTTTCATAAACAGCTACCGTGCAATATGATGATCAATATTTTGTAAAACATACTGAAGTGCATGATTACTACAAGAAATGCCCACATTTATTGTATTCAAACAAAGAAAAGCATTCAGAGTCAGTGAGAACTCTGTGTCCAGCTTTATGGAAGTCTCTAGAAACATACATAAAGAAGCACTATCCGTCAAACATTTACGGAATACACTGGAAGAATACTTACTTTCACATTTATGAAAACGAGTAACTTGGGCATGTCACTTGTGTTGTGTGAGTCATGTTTGTCAGTCTGCGTCCATTTAATGAGTTTTGTTGGTGAATTAATATTTGCTAGGGGTAGTCTCTATCGGGCCTCATTGACCTTTCGACTGGGGCCTCACCTTGTACCTTGTCTTTATTTGTATTTTGATATGGGCTTGGAAATAAAACTTGTATATGATATCAAACTGATTTTAGCATTGGCACTTCCTTAGCAGCTAGTGGAGGTTCCTTCAGTGAGAAAGCCTTACAGGATTATTCTGAGACGGTGGAATTTCCCTCGCCTCCAGCATCTGTAGTAAAAAAATCTGGTTCAGGTGCTTGTCCATCTGAGAGGCAATCTTCTCACTCATAAGCCGAAGAGAACGAACCCACTCGTGCCACTCCACCACCAGCACCGCCAGCAAGAAAACTACCTCCAAGGTAATTCTATGTTGGAGACTCGTGGTGTAGCAAATACAAGAATGAGATTTGTTTTTTTGCTACCAGGTCTATATCATGTCATATTATATGCAGGTCCAACATTTTGAATAGTGGTTGGCAACATACAAATATGTGCTTACACCCAATATAACAACTATTGTTTGTATGGATCCAGAGTGTGTTTTTGAACCAATCCTATTTATGCATTGCATGTGTCTATATTGTACGGTAATAAAACACATGTCAGTACTGGGATACTGCATAGTACTTTTCTTGATGTGGGCCATTTCAGTCATGACGGCCATAAACTTAATCATTTCTCAGCTCTGCCGTTAATACAATCAGATTCCAATTCTAATTACCAAAACGCTTTATTTTGTGATAAATGCGCATTTTGTAATAAAACTTGGAATTCATTCAGCCAAATTTATTGGTCGAGGGGAGGGAGTAGGAACAGCTAGTAGTTGCAAAAATCTTGGGCGAGACGCAGTTGGCCCAATGTTTGAAAATCATAGGGCGGACCAATAAATAGTGGGCGCACAAATCATCAAATTTTATCATTATCATGCGTAGGATCCGATATTATCGCGTATCGAACACCTCAAGCATGATAAGGGTTGTTTTACAAGCAGGGTACCTCGGCTGTCTCATTTGGGGGAAAATGAGTCTCATGAATATTTTCAATATGATATTTTTACATTGTTATGCAGTTGAGAAGTATAATTCGCAAATGTTTGAGGGCGTCATGTCTTCAGTGAACATTTTTATGATTGATGAAATGTTAACATTTTTCGGAGAGGACAAGATTTTGACAGAACACTCATTCATTTCTACATTTTGGGTGAAAACAAAGTGCTTTGATATTGTCAGTATTTAATATTTTTGTTATATAGATAATTCATACCGTCTTTTTCAAAATTCAGAGGTGTGATGTCGTCAGGAACCTTTTTGTGGTTGGCAAACTTCAGTTTTTCGTGAAAGGACAGATTTTGACGGAACACCGACTTCCAACATTTTGATCATGTGATACAGGAAAATTTAATGGGTAACCACCAAGTATTTGCTACAAATGTTAAAACTAAACTAGAGTTTTAAAGAATATATCACAAATCAATCTGGCAATTTGGAGTTTAGAGCTTTAATTGCCTAAATATTGAGAGGACATTTTTTGGACGGAATTTAGCCAGTTGTTTTTTGATTTTTTTGTTTTGTGTTTTTTTTTTTGGGGGGAGGGGGAATGTTACTAAATTTCACATTGCACCACTGTTTCCAATGGTCACATTCTTTTTTAAGATTTCTGGATTTTAATACCTGCCTCAAATTGTTTTTCTGTAATGTTGCATGTTGTCTCCAATGTTCTTATGACAGTACTGAATCTACTCAAATATTAACCTTCATCAAATGAGACAGTCATTTTTAGCAATTTCCATATCAATATTCATATTTTTTATTCATCAACATTTGAAATGTTTCTTGCAGCTTTAGGTATGCTTTGTTGGTCTTTAGTTGGAAGATTACCATTAGAAAAGTCTCGACATTTTTTTATGGGTCAAATTGTAGTGTTCAGCCAAGTGGTACCCTGATTGTAAAACCGCATAATGAGCGCTTGTCGTTCGCATGTATTTATAATTCACTAGACAATGCCAACACAAATATCAAATCTCAAATTTTGAAATTGGGGTTGGCTTTTCAAAAAAATGTGCTGTTATTGCTTGAAATTCTGGGTAAAGACAGAAAAGTTGTAGTTTTTCATTCTCATGCGCGCAGGATTATAGAATACTATATGATCAGTATTTAAATCGGGCCGATTATGACCGTATCGGTATCAGTCAAAATTCCATTTTTTCCATTTTTTGCAAAAATTAAATTAATATCAAGAGGATCCAACTGAATAAAATTGTTTTCCACAACTGATGGCCACCGGTGAAAATAAATCGAAAACAAAACATCATTTATTATTTTATTACACAAGAGTGTGTATGTTGTGTTCTAACTTACTATTGGCTGTTTTAGTGGTTTACCTAAATGATGCTTCTGCTGTCGAAAACTGCGATGATAACGCCAAAAAAGTACCAGGAAAAAAATCGGAATGAACCGATTTTGAATTTAAAAATAGTTTGAAATATTAATCAGTAAAGACATTAATTAGGGTGTCGTTAGACACTCCCAGGATGAAATGTCTTCTTTTGTTGGGGCTTTCTTTCACTTCATCAGAATGTTGTACCTACATCATCGGTGAAAAACAGATGGCATATGTCATGAATCATTCATGGAGGAATTTTTTTTGGTAACACTAACACACACTAAAGCTGGTCTTCTGCTTGGGCTTTTACACTGTGACTCACACAACTATGAAACTCCTCTCTATGTCTGATTTCATTGTCTTTTAGTCTTCTTAGAGAGGAAGAACAAGGAAAACAACATCAGCACAACAGCAACGCAGGACTTCACGGCGGCGCGCACTCGACGGCCACATCGGCAGAATCGTATGATGAGAACGCAACACGGCAGCATCAGCCACATGACTAAAAAGTCAACTAGAACAGGTCTAGTTTGGTATGCAGATGTTGTCAGTGGCCAATCATCTTTGCGGGAGTTAGGACCAGGCCCGAGGCAGGGGGTGGGCAAGGTGTCGGTACACGCCCCCCGCCAAATTCTCACAAAAGGGGAAAAGGTCCCTTTTCCCGATTTTTTTTGATAAAGGTCCAAATTTAGAGAAAATATGACGAAAATCGCACTTTCTGTGATGAGATGTTCAAAACAGTCCAAACTACCATTTTAGGGGGTTTTAGTCATTTAAAAAAATAAAGTCCACTTTTTCGAAAAGCCGCACCCCTCGTAAAAAATCCTGCGTACGGCCCTGGTTAGGGACACTGGGGGGGGAACACACTGTCCCCCATGACCATAATTTTTAATGACATCAATACACAACACAAATTGCGATTGTCCAATTCTGATTGCCAGGCTGAAAAAATACTTGTGACGATGGGAGGAAGAGGGATTTACCCTGTGGTCAGGGATGAATATCAATACCTTTTTGGACCAACACAGTTATTGGAATTGGGTGGTGGCAGTATGAGTGGCACGACTGTGTGGTTCAAGCGCATTGATTTTCAGAGAAGAGAGGCACACGAGCATGTGTGGCATACTGATAAAGTGCCGGATGCGTGATTTTAAGCCTATTTTAAATCATAATTCAAGACCAGTTGCATCAAGGTATTAATCCGCATTGCTTGTCGACCCAAGCGAAATTGTTACGGCATATTACAATCTAAGTGCTGCATAGGAGTGTGGATTGATGCGCATCTGCCACCTTCCTCATTGCAGCTTTCATAATAAAATGATAATAGGCCGCAATGTTTTTTTTAGGCAGTTAGTGAGTTAACCAAAGTTTTAACTCCGGTTTTGTCCCTGCTAACGGGGGTGGCCGGATACACCTTACAGTCAGCAATACTGCTGTGTGAGATTTTTTTTAATTTGGGCAAAAATAATTGACCCGGATGCCTTCCTGACGTCAATCCACAAGTTTTCGGCGGTGGGCCTACTGTGGGCAACCACACCCACCATTCAAGGCATCAATGTCTGGATGGCCGCCATAGAGCTGATGCCCTTGTAAGGTAGATCTTTTTTTCATTCTAACAAGGTTACCCGCTACCCTCCTCATCCAATTTCCTTAGAAACCAATAGGGTGACGGTTAAGCCGCCTACAACTCGGCCCTGTGACAGGTATACTGGGTACCAGGATACCATGCAGGCCCCGTCAAGGACAAGCTGACCTGACCTACGGTGAAAAGCACTATATACAAGCTGATCATTAAGATTGTTATTAGTGGCAGTGTGGGTGTTTTGAAAGGGCAGTCCTGGTGAAGGCAGACCAAATTTAGCAGAAACTCTTGGTCTTGGGTCACGACTTTTGTTCCCTTTGTCAATATCCATTAAACCTGGTTTTTACAAGCACCATAATGCCTGTTGTTCTTAAAAGTTGAATTTGAGTGTGCAGTTTTGTTACCCAGACCTGATTTCAGCTTTGCCACTTTGTATCCCGTATTGGTGTTGGATTGGAAGTCGCATCCCTGCTTTGTTTGGGTTTTTGTCTGCTTGTACTGCAGGTTGACTTTCATTTTTCTTCTTTTTTTCACTCCACATGAGAAGATCATCGAAGTCACAGTTTGAGACCCTGCAGCTACATGTCAAATCTGGTCTATATAAATGTCTGGCTTAGCACCCAGTGGTCACCCAAAGTTTGACCCAGGTATTGTCATATGGGGCACAATCACAGAATTAGGGAGAACCTATACTGGCACCATTTGTTTTTTGTTCCTGCGTGTATGCACTTTTGGAGTTTTTCGTAAAGAATTTGATTTGACACGCGATTCTTCATTGCCCACCTTGCACGTTGGCAGGCAATGCCAAGACATTCAACTGTGACGCACTGCATTTCTTATTTTTCACTTGTACCCTCGCGAAAACTTTTAATACTCCAAAGGCGTGTATATGTTAGGCAAAACTTTTGTTCATGGTTGACTGATGCAGTTCTCTTTCCAGCAAGAATGCGCACTATTCCGTCGCACCCAGAATTCCGTCAGCACCCAGATTCCGTCAGCACCCAAGATTCCGTCAGCACCTCAAATTCCTCAACACCCTTAACAATAGTTTATTGAGTTAACATTGTTAAATTCGTAGGGTGCGTAAGATTATTGCACTTGTTTCCTCTTTTCTATTTATTTGGTTAAAATTAGGCTGTGACGGGTAACTTTACACGAACGGAAGGTTCACTACCCTAGTTTAGAAAATTCACTACACGTTACACTCAGCAACCCTACCAACTTTTTTTCAGTATTATCTTTAATTTCTGAAGTACATTTTTCACCAATTACCCGCGTCAGTGAAAAATAAAGTAACATTCCAATGCTTCTTCTAGAATGGTTTCCAACTTTTACTGAAACATGGAAATCCCCCGTTTACCAAGTTCTTTTAACGTGAGTGGAGCGACTTCGGCATATACACCGCATAACACGACCCAAGTACACGGTGCTTCAATTAAGAGGGATACTACAAAAAAGGTTAAAATGGCAGCGGTAAGGGCAGCTCCCACAGTGATTCCGCGTTTGGGATCTTTGGGAGATTCAACTTCTATATTTGGATTAAAACATACATAGGTAATTAGTACAAACAAAATTTTATGGTTCAAGATGATATTTATGATCGAATGCAAAGCGGGTACCCCGATTGTACGATCACGATTTATGGTGCCAGAATTGGCAATTGCGTGGAAGCGCCAATTCGGCAAGTCGTTAACTTGTTATGATCGTTTAAACATTTAAACGAACGGAAATACAGACTGTGTAAACGTATAGGAAATTAAACGGTAACTCCAGCTCTAGTTAAAATAGAAAATATGTTGTTTTGTAATTTCATCAATTGGTTTTGTGTTGTCTTGTGTGATTTAGTAAATGTGTTTACCCTTTAACCCATTGCAGTCTAGGTAATACTTTCTTAGGAAACTGAATAAATTGAGGATGAGCTCCACAAAATGTCGTGACCAGAGATGACATCATGACACCTCTGTATTCCCAGGAGGCTCCCCGAAATTTTAAGGGACATATGGGCGAAAAAAAATTTTTCCGACACTAATGAAATAGACCCTTATACTGAAATCACTTCAACGAGTTGAAAACAATTTGGATGTTTCATTCTGTAAACACCAGTAAGAACGGAATAGTTCCAGGTGGAGGTGGCAGTCGTGGCAATTTCTGGACAGAAAACAAGGTGTTCATAATATCATCCCTGACAGAATTTTACAGTGTCTAGCATGTTTTGCGACACAATTCAAAAGCATTTCAGACCGGGATTGGGCATTGTCCTTTAGGGCTTGTAGTAAGATCATGATCTGGCAAGGAAAAGATGGATTACCGTGATTAGCACATATACAATAGCAATGGTCTGTGAGCTGATGACAACATGCCTTTTTCAAGTTGGTAAATGTGGGCAGGTAATGTGGTGCAGCAGGTCCCTGTGTTGCCAGAGGGGATTGCCACAAAAGCGGGGTGCCGTGCTGCCCCCCGTAACGTCTGGTGCCTGTTTTTACAGAATGTACACATCCAAATTTTTTCAAACTCGTGGAAGTGATTCAAGTTAAGGGTCCTTTCTCCATTATTCCAAATTTTGTTTTCATGCCATTATGTCCTTTAATGAATGTTTTACACATTCCTACAAACGAATTGATTACTCCCCTGATTCATGAAGGTTTTACCTATTAATTGCTTGTAATTCTGAAAACCTCTCAGA
>JAMKCH010022102.1:0-21319 GCA_023653785.1 Ophioderma brevispina
AGCGGCATTCGATTGGGCCATTATAGGATTGCCGTTACGGAGCCAGAATCGGCCCAGGAAAGGGCCAATTCGTTTGAATCTGCACTGTTATGGGCCGTTAGTGGGCCATTACCTGGCCGTTATTGGGCCAGTGTGAAATTAATGACTCGCACCGGACTCGCACAATTTGTGTCATATTCATTTACACCCTAATTTTGGGTGTAATTTTGGTAAAAGGGAAAGTGAGTAGTTGTCACCTCTAGCACATGTTTTGAGCTTTTTATTCAAGTTCGCATCTATAGATGGAGCTACAAGACACACTGCCATGCATGCCGGGTGCCTGCTCATATGAAAGGCCAAATAGCTTACACAAAAAATGCGGTAGGCATATAGGCCTAGCCTAAGCTACATGTACAAATGAGTCTGAG
Organism: Ophioderma brevispina; assembly: GCA_023653785.1. Lineage (NCBI taxonomy): Eukaryota > Metazoa > Echinodermata > Ophiuroidea > Amphilepidida > Ophiodermatidae > Ophioderma > Ophioderma brevispina. Next base: position 408 of record JAMKCH010022102.1, read on the forward strand.
CATGAGGCATGGCAGCCGAATGTCAATCATATGCAATGACCTAACTTTAATCATGTAGCCTTGCCCTAAAGCTGATTAAACATGCAAAGCTTTTTACTAATTTTACTTATAGCCCCTTTATCAACTCATCAATGGCTAAACATCCGCTTCACGATCGATTGAGAAAAACAGACGCAAACACACAATTTATACTATAGTTTGAGTAATTGTTTGAACTGATTGGAACAATCTGCTGCGTGTGTGCGTAAAGGTCGCACTGCAGTAGACAGCGCATAAACACAACGATTAAAATAGGTACGCGATACGCCCGTGTACTGGTCCACAAGCCGGTGTAGAAGTAACCATGGTCCGGCTTACTCATATCCTGGACAATGGTGAACAATAGGCCATTCGATTCAGTTTGACCTTTACGCAACCTTAGTTTCACGCTTTATTTCCGTTACCGTCTATGGAGCCCCGACTATGGCTCCACCGACTTATCGGCTTTCACACCGGTACTCTACTCTCTGCTAGTCGTACGCTTCTTTCAACAATTCAAAATTGTTCGACGGCGACTAGGACTAGCCCGGGAGGCTAGCACATGACGACACCGAGTTTCACGGGGGCCAATTTTCTTTGCACTATCCAAACAAGGGATTAAAGAACTTGGCATTCTTATATAGGCCTACTAGGTAAAGTGTTATTACCTTTTACCAACAGCTCTACGCTGACTCGCTGAAAAATTGATCCAGCCAATCAGTCGTGCGCCATCGCAAGTGCAACTTAGAATATACTGCGGAAATCCCGCGTTTTCTAGTGCACCACTAAGAAGCGTTATGCCGTAACTGGCCCGTTACAGGCCCATAAGTTGGTCGGAAGCTCACGGAGCTGCTCGGCGAGAAAACGGCAGCCGTACGTATACCAGTAATGGACCGATACCGGCGGAGAACCGTCAGCCGTATCCGTTATTGCCGGAAGTAACCCGTTTGAAGCTATTACTGGGCCATTACCGTAATGTTTGACGACCATTGGTTTTGGAGTTATAGGGTAAAAATGGCTAAAATGGTAAAAAAGGTCAATCTCAATTTGTACAGGGGTCAACATTAAAAGTTAATCTGATTATATTTTAAATACTGCATTATTGCCTGAGTAAGAGACTCCCTAAAAGTATGTTTTGATTCATGTATAAATGTTTACTACTAGCGGAAAAGAATTTAAGGGTCAAGAGGTCAAACGCCAATTGGATTATGTTGCCCTATGACCTATTTTGTCGCATAACATGATAAATATACACTGCAGATGGTACAAACTATTCCTTATTTTGACACATTAAGCTAGATGAACAACTTCTATCATTTTCAACAAAATTGGAGCAATTTCTGATTTTGACCCCTGTACAAATAGAAATTGACCTTTTTTTACCATTTTAGCCATTTTTACCCTATAAGTCCAAAACCATTGGTCATAGCATGGTACAAAACTATAAATTTTTGGAATCCTTATGACTAGACGGACAATATGGCATACATTTCAACATGATTGGAGCATTAAACTTAAATTGCCCCTATTGAAAAGTGACACCACAATTTGAGAGTACTACCTACCTAGCGTTGATATAGAGGGTCCATACTAACTACCAAAGGTGTCAAACCTTTTCTGTAGTGAGGGGTAAACGATGATGTTTGACCTGGGTCCTAGCTCCTCCACTATTGGGTTCATTCCCTGAGGTAAAGAGCTTTCAATTACTATTTATTCTACTAATGCATTTCCCTCTTGTGACCTTTGGCCTATGTGTGTGACCTTTGACCTCAGGTTTGTACTCTGCTCAGGTCAGTGGTCCTTTTGACCAAATTTTGTGTCATTTGGGCATTTCTACTTTCATGCAAAATATCACCACCATATCTCAAAGCATAACGAAATGCATAGCCGGACAGACTGACAGATTGGGCATTTCTACGCAAATTTACCTCAAACTGACCTCTAGATGACCTTAGAACTTTTGGGTCACTCCGAAATCCTAATAACAAACGTCTGACTGTAATCCCCTATCTTCATGCCAAATATCAGCTCACATAGCAAAGTCACATAGTCAAAGCATAACGAAATACATAGCCGAACAGAAAAAAATAGATCTATTTTTTTTAGTAGTATAGATATCAATTTTCCTCAACTGAAACGATATTTTGCAATAACCCAATAAAATACCCCCAGTTTGCCTCTTTTTAAAATTTAATTTCAGCAGCCACTTGCTTTTATCAGAGTTCCGTGAAAGGCAACCGAGAAAGTCGATATTTCATCATTTATTCAAAAGAAAGCAAAGATGAGCAAAAGTCATGAAAGAAATTTTGATTTTCAAGCTATGACCTTAAATCTTGGTGCAGAACCAACACCCATAACTTAATCATAGTAATATAGGGCCTCTTTTCTATTCAATTAAAAGTTTGTTCGGCACCGGTTCACCTGCATTTCATATAGGTGAATGATTTCCGATTTCTGCTATGAATGCAATAAATTGCATAGAAATGGGGTTACGTGGCAAGTTACGCATTGGTTCTGCACAAAGATGTTAGGTCACAGTTTGCCAACCATTTTTTTTTCTCATGAGCTTTGTTCACCTTCGTTTCCCTTTCGAATAAAGAATGAAATATAGGGTCAAAGAAAATTGAGCACACAGTAGAACCTCTTACTTTATGTATTCGTGAAAGAGGATAAGTAATTTGTGTTCCACGTCATGAAAAATAACGTAACCTAAATCGGGGTGATGGTATAACCAAAGATTCTAAAAAAGTAGGGATACCCAGCTTTGCTCTGCCAGTGAAAGCATGCTTGTCTCACCAGTAATTACCCCAGTAGTTACGTAATCCAAGGAAGTCCCTGCTCACGGTCGCTGCTCTCAAATTAGTAGAGTAAGCTTTTCCATGCCACGTAAAAACAATCACACACATGCGCTCACACAGCTGATCGATCGCTCTTGTTTACACTTTTGTTGTGGAATCTGTGTAGAAAATTGCCCGATGTTCGGTTCGCTTATTTACCGTGTTCCGACCAAGCAAAACTCCCAACGAAAGACGTAAACCACCAATAGATATTAAAGTTCGCTTCACCTTTTAGTATTTCTCTTTTCACCAATTGGAACCACGTTTCCCTTGAGACATTTTATCACGGGGTCATTCACGAAAAAAATCGCTATTGACTTACGTTGTGGGTCATCTAAACCGGAAGTTCTCAGTTCCCAAAGCCTCTTTATCGCGCTCTGTGATTGGTCAATGGCTCTAAGCAGTCCCTGCTGCGTGATATTTCGTCCTCGAGGCTAAAGCAATTATCGAGACAAGGATTGGTGCAAAAACATTACACGCGGGTGAATTGAAATCAGGAAAGAGCTGGGTATCCCTACTTTTTTAGAATCTTTGGTATAACACCTGCAATCTTTTCAGTTGCATGGATAATAACAAAAGCTGCATCCACACGTGTAGTTATTACCGGTATTAACTATGTCTGATGAATTTTTTTTAAAAATCCGCTAATCCCCCTCACGCCTATTGTACCCTATTGTAATTGTCTTCACATGCGGTCGGACATAAGTCACTTATTACCGGTGTGGCAGGAGATATAGTGTACAATTGGGCAATCGATTCAGTTGACTCTTCACGCAACATTAGTTTTACGCTTTATTCCGTTGTCGTCTATGGAGCCCGGACTATGATACCTGCCGGACTATGATTACTTTCACACCGGTACTAGTAAAGTACGTGTAGACGTTCTATCGGAACTAACGGTGGCATTTTCGTCTTTTCAGAAGTAAAGCACGGAAAGCAGTGGCGTTACTCGGGGTGGGCGAAGTGGGCGATTCAGGCACCCTTGGAAAAAATGGGGAGGAATTTTGAAGGCAAGGGAGAAAAAAGGGGCAAGGAAAATGGAGGAAAGATCGGTTAAGTCCTGATCGTTTAAGGATATCCTTAATATCTCAAGTTACTTGGACCTTGGTTTAAAAAAAAAATACAAGGGTCGAAGACCTTTGGATCAGGCCATTTTGTAACGGCGGTGTTAAAAAGCAACATCACAGACGGACTTTTTTTTAAACTATAATTAATTTGGTCTTAGTTTTTTTTTTTTTTTTTACTTTCAAACTTTCTAAGGTTTTGTTTAATATTATAGCTTGAACATTATTCTAACAAACCCAAAAAATATTAGAAAATATTTCTACCGAAATTGTTCTGTCACACGGTTGTTAGCATTTTGATGCGAAATTGTCCATACGTGATAACAAAAAGAATGTACAAAGTGGTTTTATTCCTTAGCAGGTCAGAAATTAGAAAAAAAAGTCACTTTATATTGACCTGCACTACGTGTGAATAAAAGTTTAAACTTAAATCAATTAAATATATCTTCACCAAAATTCAAATTGAAAATCATGACGGACGGACACTTTTTTCATCACGGACGGACATTGCATTACTTTTGTATTGGTTGTCACACAGAAAGTATCATTTTCACCAAAATGAATTGATTTTGCCATTAACTACCATTTAAATGGTCATTGTGAGAGTCTTTTTCAATGGTGTTTAGGTTCCTGTGCATGAATAAAACAGAATTCGATAAGTAACGATGTTTTCACATGTTTCTTTCAATTTTAATCATTATTGTAACCCTTCTTTGGGTGAAAGTTTATAACTCCGATGCCAGTTTCCATGGACCAGTTACGGTCAGCTAGTACCGGTAATAAGCTTATCGGACTTAAAGTTATGTCGGATCTAAGCACTAATACCGTTAAATGCGCGTCCACACTACCAAATTTAAGTCCGATACTAATACCGACAGAATTTAGATCCAATCAGTGCGCGTCCACACAGCCACTTTAAGTCCGACGCTAATACCGACCAGAGTTAGAACCGGTAATAAGTCCGACCGTGTGGACACGACTAATGGCTCTGCAGTTCCAGATAAAAAAATGTATCTGTGAAGTGTTTGGTCCTCTACATACCGAGCGGATTTACTTATCGATAGCCCCCATTATTTGCTGGAGTCAATGAATCATGGTATACATCCGGTAGTGAATCATGGTGTACATCCGGTAGGGCATAAATTGAGATGACATTTAATTCATTTTCTCTAGAATGTGCACACACTAGACGTGAGAACACGCGAAGAACTATAATTCTATAATTTTAGGAAAATTATTTCGGAAGAATTATGTACTTCCCAGGGTGCGCCACCTAGGTCCTTATTCGAGAATCTTTTTCGCTTTGGCCTCATGGCCTATAACAATCGCGGTCATTATTATTCTCGTTAAACACAGTTCATTCACACGTATTTTCTTTCACATTAATTTAAAACATTTCACACTCAATTTCTATCAATATTTATCTCCGTATTATCTCCACAAGGATATTATATCACTTATTATTTTTTTTCTTTTATTCATATAAAATAATGGCATCGCGTTTGTTGAACTTTCCATCCCTACCGCCGAAAACTAGCAAAATGCGTTGGAGGTAACTATTTAAATGACAATGGCATTGAAAGGCATTGTAGGCTACTGTGTATTCATTGAAGGATTTACTTTTAAGACCATGTCGAAATCAATATAGATTATATGTTACTGCAAGACGCTAAGGGCGATTTGAAATTCAAAACATTGATCATGCAAGTGAAGAAAAGTGTGTAGCCCTTGAAGAGATAAACGCTGATAATGTTTGCAGGTGTTTGTCCGACCCCCTCTTTGTTATTTTACATTGCAAAAGGGAAAGATTCATTATTACACATTGCTCAATAGTTCGCTATCACAGCAATGTACGTTACCTTCAAACCAGGCAGGGTACTATGGGCTTTGAATCATCCCCCCTTCTCTCTCTTTCTTCCGGTGACCATGATAAATATTATGGTTTGCTAAAAGGAAAGAAGGCATTAAAAACGAGCACTCAGACCATTCTATTCATGAAGTAAATAATGTTGGGTTCTATGACCGAAGTCTGGAAAAAATACTCAAGGTAATTCAAGATATTGGAAAGGTCTCATAAAATTTTGTAAACATAACATGAAACAACAAATTCTCCTAAGATCTTGTAAACATATTATGAAACTATAACTTTTGTTATTCGCATTTGGTCAGTACTTTACAAACAGCAATGTTTTCTTTAAAGAATAGCGAACCGTGATAAATAAAACGTACCAAGATTGATTAAAAATAGGGATTCTCCGCCTATTCGATGGATTTTCCACGCATTTAAAAACAATTGGCAAGATTGATAGAGATTTCTGGGAAAAGCAGACTCGCCAATATGGTGTATTAAAAGGTAATATTATTTTTCTATTTTCGGATAAAGGTCGCCTTAAACCATATTAAAGGGGCTCTTGTGTACGGAATACCTCACGGATGCGCTGACAGACACACCGATATGGTAGGGGTAAAGGGCTACTTTCCCCGGGTCCGGGGTCCTAGGGTATCCGTAGTAATATATTTAGGATAACGGTCGCCTTATAAAGGGGCCCTTTATACATGATAACCCCGAGCTGTAATACTCTTGGCCGACCTGAGCAAACGACCAACATAGTCCAATATTGTAATGATTTGAACCCCACACAAATTGCAACAGAACAATTTTGTATTATATACTCCTGAAATAGTCCCAAAATAATATAATTAAGTCTACTACTATACCCTACCAAATCAACCTAGTGGAACCTGTAGAAATAATGGGCAACATTGTACAGGGTAAAATTAGAAGTGTTCTAATTGATTTAAACATGAATGTAACCCCCCCCCCCCCCCAATTTATTGTGGCTCCTCCTAAGGTTTAAAAAAAAAAGGTATAGTTTGCCCCTATCTCCGCATTATAGTTTTAGGGACAATAGGTCATAACAGTTCATCAAGGTTATCCTTGGGTAAAATTCATAATGGTTCGATTTTGATCGGACTGGTTGTAAATTGTTAAAAAAATTTTTTTGAAAAAAAATTAAGTAAATGTAAATAGCTTTCTTTGTTTGAACGTTCTATATATAGGAATTACCACAGAGCATCTAGTGACCGCCTCTCCATAGAACCCTAGCCCCAAGTCACATTTTGCGTTTCAATTATGCAACGAATATTATAGATGGTCAACCAGTATATTTTCGGGTTCTTTATACCATTAGACAAACCATTGACAAAACCATTTTATAAATAACGAACGGATATATCTGAAAATTTACCCCATTGTGACTTGAACCGATTTTGCCTCATAACTATTGAACTACACTCGAATATGGCAAACTATAACTTTTTTTAATCCTGGAAATGTACGAACACGTTTGGGCATACTTTTCGACGCGTTTTTGATACTTTTCATATTTTGACCCCTGTATAAACCTTACCCCTTAAAATATATGTTCCACTCCCTTTTATTTTAGTATCCTTTCGATATGTTGTTTTTAAAGGTATTCTCAATACAATTCTGTTGGAATTGACTCTGTTGCAATTAGTGTTTGGGTTAAGGCAGCATTCATTTCTATTTTCCTGGCCCTCAAAAGCAAGCAAACGCATTTATTTTGAGTGAAACCTTGTTCCAAAATCCTAACTGGGAGCAATGACATCATACCCAAGATACACTTTGTACGTATCACACATACTTGTCTACCGGCTTACTTTGAAACCCACATTACACGAACCTTGCAGAGTCGCTTTCTAATCAATACCTTGAAACGTCCCAACAGGCGGGAAGCAAAACACGTTCCAAGGCAAAACACTTTTAAAATTTGCGCCGAAAGCGTACCACGTGCTTATTTTTCTTATTCTTCTGCTTCTTCTCCAAATATTACCGGAAAAGGTCAAAAAGTTGGTAATCTACTATTTTCCTCATTACAAAGTGAAATGTTAGGGCTAAAATGTTTGGTTTGGACGTTATGAGCGAAAATGTTCCTATTTTCGTAGACCAATATTAGATTTATAGAGTACTCTATGGGGCTTACAAAATCTCACATCAAATGTAATCGAAATATTTGCGCGACATTTTACAGAAGGGTTTGTGGATCAAACTCGTTCACTCAAGATGAACAACTTTATATACTAGTAACTAAATCGGACCCCGCTTTAATAATGGATTGCAAGACTGCTAAGACTCGTAGGATGCAGAATGTTTCCCTGTCTCTCTTTAATCTTCAAAATCAATACAGGCAAACGATAATTGATAAGTATCCCTTCCCTGCCATAGTCAAGATCGACCAACTTGAAGACAATTTTTTTTAAAATCTATAAAATCCATAAAAATTACATTCAATTTGCTGAAAAAGTTCAAAAAACTTACTTCAGAACGATTTATTGGGCAAAGCAAATTCTGAATAGCGTCATTAAAATGTTTATTTATTCTAATTAGTATAACAACGGCATGACCGATTTGATTTTTTCCACCAAGTGATATTTAGGCAATTACATAAAATCTTGGGCAAAAATAGTTAAGCGTTAAAACATGGCGCGCGAAAAACGAAATCCTGGGTCCACGTGTACTAAAACTAAAAATATGCAGACATTAATTCCAAAACATTATTTTTTACTAAAAAGTCTGAGTACGTTATGAAATTACCCGGATGAAATCCATTGCAGATATATTCTAATGAAAATGCACACACCCGCCAATAAATTGAATCAATCCAAGGGCGCGAGTAATCCTTAACATTAACATACGCACCGTGCAATGACATATTTCAATGCATTATTATGATCAAAAGAGTTTTTTTTTTCTCTCTCTCTCTTTCATTCTAAGCGTTTATGAATAGATAACAACCCACAGACCTCTCACTTGGAAAACCCATTTAGTGTATGGCCCTTTTTGAAGCATCCAATACGTCTCTGCTCACACTACAATAATTGAAATTGAAAAACAACTGCAAGTTATCCGCTAAGATCAGCTGCCTTTGATCTATAAATCACCCGGTTAATTGGTCGATCACTGAAAAATCCCAAACCAAATTACACATTGAATTCCATGGCCTTGTCCGACATTGTAAACGCAAAGACCGAAATTCCTTATCTCTATAAAAAACATGAATCCGAGAAATAACGCACCAAACGAACCAAAACAGATCACATGTAACAAGAAGATTATAGCACAAATGTAAATCAAATCACCTATTTCAGCACAAAAATATACTCTCCATGACTCTTAAGCCTTGCTTATTCTCACCTGCCCTATCTATCAAACCTCTAGGAGTTAAATATGTTTCTATCACATTTATCCGTCCGTAATACCTGCGCTGAGGCATCTGATCCGGCAATGTTTTTCTCTTAGCTGCTACCTAATATTCTATTATTCCCGCGTTAACCAACACACATTATTACCCCTGCTTACTAAAGGAAAATCCCCATCCCAGGGAGACCTATTAAAATTAAAGGCAACATTTTTGAACTGGAATATAACAAGAATTGTACGCGCTCTATCACATCGTCGTTAATTTAGAGCGCTCGATTGACCGGGTGAAATGGGTTAATTTTATAGCGGGCGATATCACGAAACTTATAAAGCCTACCATCAGTGATCACGCTGACCATATCCTTGTGCTCATGTTTCATGAATAACACCCCGGTAAATTATAGTGTAAGTGAAGGGGAAGGACCTGTGTAACAGGAACGGACAGCCCATCTCTCTTTCGAAGCGATTGTGCCAGACTCCACCATATAATTTTGCCGTAGGGAATCGCCACACCTCTTCTACAGCGAGTTTGTTACCTTCCCAACATTGAATAACGCTGGTACCCTTTTATATATCTGGGTAGAGAGCAGTAATTGTTATAGGACGCGACACATTGGTCAGCGGGGCTCGAACCGGTGTGAAAGCAACTATAGTCCAGCGGGGGCCATAGTCCGGGCTCATAGACGACAACGGAATAAAGCGTGAAACTAATGTTGCGTGCAGAACCAACTGAATTGCGTGCCCTATTCCTTACCGTTGTAGCCGGACTGTGAGTACGCCGGACTATAATTACTTTTACACCGGCAACATTTAGCGTGGGGGTCGGGCGCTTTATCCACTGGACCACATTTGTATTCAATTATAGCAATCTTAAGTTAATTTTTCCATAGATTGATATTGTTATTATTATTACTATCCTATTCCATACGTTAGGGCGAAATTGGCTTTTTTGACAGAAATATCGCTTTGTATTGCAGTTTATTCCGCTTTGGATAACAAAGGATGTGAAATTAATGTATGCAAATTTATGTAAATTTTGAGAATGTGTACAACGGGCTGTCTCTAAGAGGATTTTGTTATAGACAGCCTGTAGTACAACTCAGGGTAGTATGATATTGATTTTCTATATCTTTGCTTCTGTTACATGTGAGGGCACATGTGGTCCAGTCGATAAGACGGCCAACTCATGATCTGAAGGTTTTGGGTTCGAGCCCCGCTGTGGCCAATGTGTTGTGCACTTGGGCAAAGCACTTTACCTCACTTGCTTCGTCGACCCAAGCGATATTCGGGTAGCTGTTAGGGGGAATATTACAATCTAAGTGCTGATAGGATTGTGCGCTTGGCCGGCTGCCGACCTAGGTGAAGCGAAATGATTGTGACGATTTCCTGATGGCAGCGTAATAATAATTGGCAACAGCGCTTTGCCTACTTGTGTAAAAGGCGCTATATAAATCTCATTATTATTATTATTATTATTATTACTTCTGCTTTCTAGACACTTCAGCTATTCTACGCGAATCATAAAAAAATTGTGCAAGGATTAAAGATGATCTTGACTTTAATGCAATCACTAAATCATAGATTTGCTGTTATTTGTATAAAACACATCTAATATACTTTCATGTGTTGAAAAAATTAAAGAAATCGACTGAAAAATACGCTAGATATGGCGGGTTTTGTAAGCACACCCCTTTTTTCTCCATTCCAATGGGATTTACACACATTAAACTTGTGTTTGGGAGAATGTACAATATCATGATTGATGCCTTTGTCAACTTAATAATTTAATGTTACATTTTCTTGAATATTTTCAACTACGGATTAATCAATGAATCTATACCAATGTGCCGAGTGATATGACAATTCCAAACACCAATTCACCTGTTGCAGAGAAAGAAAACAAGATCTTCCAATTGTTTAAGATATTGCTAAGAGTTTCGTCTCTTATTGGCATAGCTTGTATCAATACCTGGAATACAGTAGTAGTGTTGAAAACCTTTTTCATTTTACATATCAGTATTAATTGGTGAGCTTTTGTGTGATCATTTAATCCCTTTGAGGATTAATAGAGGATATTATGGCTATTCATAGATCAATTAAACAAGATAGCAAGGGTCATCATTACTTTCATAATGCTATACCCCGTATAAAGTACATTAACGCAATATCTTGCTTAACTGTATAAATCCCATTGGAATGGAGGAAAAAGAGGTGTGCTTACAAAATTTGTCAATTTTTCAGTCGATTTCTTTCATTTTTTCAACATTTGGAAGTATATTAGATTTACTTTATTGAAACAACAACAAATCTATGATTCAGTGATTTTATCATGGTCAAGATCATCTGCAATCCTTGAACAATTTTTTTGATTCACGTAGTATAAGTTGTGAACCTTCTGTGCCAGGTCTTTTAAAATTTTAATGCTTGGTTAATTTATGGTTATGTGTCAATACATTGGTCTAATATGTTTCGCCATGGTGAGACTCAATGAGCAAAATTGACCTGGGCGCCCAGTTGAAACACTAGCTTCATTGTAAAATATAAATGAGAATGTTTGAATGTTTTTTTTTTCTATAGATTGATGGGGTGCTGAATTAGAATTTTTGGGCTCCACCCTCTGGCAAATGTGGAGAACATTGTAAGATAAGGGGGTGAAATTAGTACAGGGGTAAATTTTAAATCAAGTCAAATTGTGTTTAAATGTACACGATGCGATCTCTTTGGAATATAGATCATGTCTACCCTTAGGTCCAAGTTTATTTTTTTTTAAATCAGATTTGTCCCGAAAAGGATCACTTTTTTTCCAGGTCACACAACCCAAAATATCAATCAATCAGTCCATCGATCTTGCGTACGGGCCTGATTCACACTATTCGTAAAAAAGAGATTATGTTTTCTGGCATTTAATTTATCCCGATTCCAAAGAACAACCTTTATCAGCATTGTATCTTCAAGTGAGTTTAAAAGTGATTCGTTCTCATCTGGAAGGCAGTATAGCACAACCCTTAAAACGCAATCTCCGATTTTTATTCCATTCAATGAACTTCTCTTGCCCAGTTCAGATATCAACCGCGCCAGCTAAAAACAGGTCAGGCTTTAAGGCAGAGGCAGGCAATGACCCGACATGTCCTTTATATAACACACTCTTAAAGAATCAAACCAGTTAAATTCTGGTCAAAACATTTAGCTATTCCTGCAAAATTTGATTAAATAGTAGATGCAGACAGAAGAGATATGATCTGTTTACCGTCACATCCAATAATATTGACGATACAGCATTGGTAGTATTACCAGCTCTCTTGTTTTCCTTTTATAAAGTAATGATAAAAACGTCCTTACTATTTTGAGAAGAACAGTTACACCGTAATAAACACTATTATTACATTGATAGAGTAGCAGATAGAAGGGTTAACATAAAGCAGGAACTGTCATTTGTCACCCAGTAGACAGAATTACATGCCCTTTGTAGTGGGCTTTCAACCGTGCCCACCACTGAAAGAGGTTTTTAAAAAAACCTTTAAGGTCATGTAGTATTCAGGTTCCGTCAATTTGAATACATCCACCAACTGACACAAAAACACAAACCTTTCTACATTATGTTTATCCTAATCTGTAATATGCCAACCTTCAAAATAATATTCTAAACGGATATATTAATGACAGGGGCATACAGATACAAATACAAACTCGTGAAAATGTATCTATCTTTCTAAAATATCACTGTCGAATCTATAACGAATTTGAAAGAAATAAAAATGACGCAAGGAATCTAAAACAAAATACGCGAACTTTTTGGTAAGGCATACATCGAATGTATTCAAGTGTAGAGGGAATGCTGATACATTATGTAAGAAAAATCACTACTCCCCCAGAAACATTACCATTAACGCCTACATTTCACCATCTTGGATTTTAATCAAATTTTTAAAAAGAAAAAAATATCATATTTTTCTTTTTTTTTTTTTTTTTGTTGCTAAATCCTATTGGGACATTGTCCGTTTCGATCCGTGATAATAATTATATATAATCACGGGATTTATATTTGCGCTTTTTACCTGAGGATTCAAAGTGCGTGGCCAGTTTTTATTCACTGCTATCCCCCCCTATCCTAGTCCTCGTACATACTGTTCGATCCAGTCTCCGTGGCCAGTTCATCTTATTTAGCCTAAAGGTTAAAACTGGCAATGCCCATCACGATGTATTAGGGTTGCAATTTGAGTTTTTTTCTATAATCCTTCGTAAATCTACGGCGACGTATGCCTGTGTTCTCGTGACATGCATGACCCATGGGTTGACCTCAACCAACTAGAGTGAGATGCAGCGGAAGTAACGCAACATTGTAGTACATTTGCTAATGCAGTGCAGTGGTCAGTAGCTGCTAGCAGTATGAACGACCTTCATGAATATATCAGTCATAATATACCATAAAGATCTGCCAAAAGCTCCAATATTCTTGTTGCAAGCAAGAATGTATAGGGTCATTCCATGCCAAATCAACAAATTGAGTACACCATCACCTCAATGGATTTCCTTTCTTTTCTTTCTTGTTTGGTGTATTGAAAATATTCTGAGAACCTGAAAATTCCTGAAAATTTGAGCTCTGTACCTATTTTTCGTTTTTCACGCTACAGCACTTTTGTACCACCCACGTGGTCCCGAGTGGGTTTTTGAGCCATTTTTGACCCCTGTAACTTTCATTGGAGTGCAAGGACATTTATGCTGATCACAATATTTCCAATTTGCCGCAATAGGTTTATCCCCGCATGCCAAGTTTGAAGGGTCTTAGGGCGTTGAGTTCTTTACTTATGGCCCTCGAATATTGAATTTCACACCGGTACCATTTTTTGAGGTGACCCGCCCCCCCCCCCCCAATTTAAAATTGCTGTAATGTAAAACAAAAAAAAGGTACAGTAGCTCAAATTTTCAGGGTCAAAATATGTAAAGTATCACAACGCGTCGAAAAGTAGCCACGTGTTTCGTTCATTTCCAGGATTAAAAAAGGTATAGTAACAATATATACTGAACATGAGAGACCTCGTGTTAAAACTATGGCCCCGAGGTAACTGCAATAGTGTTATTTTGCTGTGGGCGCACCCCGAAGGCAAAATACACTATTTTGCAGTCACCGAGGGACCATAGTTGGAACAGGAGGCTCGAATAAAGGCAGTATATATTTGTTTTATATACGTCTTCATATATTCATTGTTCATTGAATTGGTTAAAAGATTTTATAAAACAAGAAGGTAAATTGAGATTAGCCAGCTAGCCTAGCCTAGCCCTAGCCTACCAAGATGACCCATGCGTCATCAATATTGCAAGTGTTTGTTCGTCACCACTTAACAGACTCACCCCGTCCAAACATGGACAGGCTGTTCTTAATCTGCTTTTAAGTGTTCACACTTTCATGTATTTCTTGATCACTTACAGCTCTTCTCCATGTCTCTGGTGATTTGTCAGGTAGTCCGTACCGTCACCACTGCATTTTTCGGGTGCTACCATTTGACAAATTGTTTTGATGATCATGCTACAAAGGCTACATTGAGCTAAATTGGAAGCCGTAAATAGTCTTTTTTGGAAGCCATAAATAGTCTTTGAGAGCGTAATATTTCCCCATATAAAAACTAGACATGTGAGAGCCTAAATATCTTTTTCTGCAGATGGTTATGTTTAAATTTGATCATGTGGTCCACTTTTTACCCAGCAATGAACATAAATATGAATGACGTATTAATTTGCCAGATCTTCAGGTTGTAGTTCCAATAGTTATGAGTCCAAATAGGTTCACGGTCACAATGGGGGCAAATTTTCAGATATACCGTTCGTTATAAAATGGATGTCAAATTGTTCGTTCTAATAGACGACCAAAATATACTGGTTGCGCAATCTATAATATTCGTTGCATAATTTGAACGCAAAACGTGACTGGGGGATAAAGGGTCTATGGGAGGTCACTAGTGATAGCTCTGTAATTCTTCTATAGAAAGTTCAAACAAATATCCTTTTATCATTTACTTATCTAGTTATCTCTTTAACTTAACAGTTTACACCGTCCGATCGAAATCGGACCATTCTTATGAATTTTACCCCAGGATGAACTTGAACTGTAATGAGCCTATTGTACTAAACTATAAACGCATAGATAGGGCAAACTAAACCTTTTTTTAAACCGTAAAGTATCCCAAGTAATTGGTACATCATTTAAAAATCAATTCAAACATTCTAACTGTTTTACCCCTGCACAAACATTCCCCCCGTATTTTCTACATGGTTCCCTAGGTTGATTTGGTAGACTTTTAATATATCAATGTTTTTGACTATTTCATAGTATATTAAACCCAAATTGTTTCTTTCTGTGCAATTTGTGTGGGCTCCAATCATCATATTGGAGCTAAAAATCGAACTCGGGATTTGATCAAATAAAACTGTATGTTTATCACAATAAACTTGTATTACATCATCCACACTGACTTCCCATTCCTTGAAATGAACTATTTAGCTATACACTTTAATATTATTCGGTATTCATTGCTGGCCAATATATTTTCACGAACCGTCCCGGGAAGGTTATTTTGCTGTTTCGTGCACGGTTATTTTAGATAAACTACACTTGGCATTACAGTCCCTGATAGAAATCATTCGAAAGGAGTTCACTAGATCATACAGAGCCACCAATAAATGACTAATCTAGGTCATTCGACAAACTATATCATTTTAACAGTTCAAATCTTCTATGATTTTAAAACCACTGTTTTGGTCAACAAACATGCTTTAGTTGTTATATAGCACTTTGAATGAAATGATTGGAAATGTTAACACGACTATATTATCATAACACTTGTGTTGTCCCATTATGAATTTTATTTAAATTCAATATACAATACACAATTTTCATTACAAAAATCAAAAACACCAGTATTGCCATCATCACCATTATTTCAATGACCACTTTCGCGTTATCGCTTTAAAGTGACGTTAAAGGGATTACAGCGATAACGCGAGAGAATCGATACAGTGGAATGCATATGTTTTTAACTTATAAATCAGGATAATTGTGGTAATTCCATATAACTGTTTTAATGTAGAAACAAACCACCATAGTGAAAATGATTATTTGAGGAAATTTTGTCTACCGTTCCGCCAATAGACATACCGCGGCGTGTCGGTCCTCAAAATCTATCTGCACTAACAGCTGATTGTGGTTTACAAACCAGTACAGAATGACAAAGCTCAATAAGGTCTGTGTTTGAGTCAAACTATTGATCATGTACACATATCACTCTGAAATCTGTACTTCCTGTGAAATGCTTTTTTGATCACAAGTCGAATTTTGTATACGCACGTATAGAAATTAAGAACCAGATAAAAAGTACTGCCTTGACTTTAACACACGGATTTCAAGCCACCACATGCATTTTTGTTCGCATACCATGCCAGTACCAAAAATATGAATTTTGATGATTTTTTTTCTGAGTTTCGGATTAGCAAATCGCTGCTTATCCCTTTAAGTGTTCATGGCACATTAGTGTCTTCGTCATCCACTCACCTCTATCCGTGTCTGTTCCGGTCTGTTGTCGTCCGGTAGTTCGGTCTGTCCCTGGGGTGTCTGATAAACAAGTAAATGTGAAATAAATATAGGAAGACGTCGCAACCATTCAAAATTGATCGAAAACAGAGAGATTTTCACTACCAGGTGACACCAAGAAATGTTGAAAGCCAGCTTTTTGCAATTCTGTAAAGGTTTATCCATAAACAATCCAGTTTGATAAATGAATCAACTCAGAATGGGTTACAAAATACTGGGAGTAAATCATTGAATATAGCAAATCAAAACACCTTTGTTTTCGAGTGTCCACCTAAGAGTGAAAATATTACAAATATGCGGATAACTTTAAAGTGAAGGAATGTAACTTGTTCATATGTTTTCTTTTTCCATGAAGAACTGACAGAAAAGGAAGAAAACGCACTTGACATAGAATACTCCATTCCAATTGCATAGTGTTTAAGCGTCCCTATGGATACTAAAGACTAAAATATCCGTTTGTGTCCCTTATTCCTTTACATTTGCAAGGTATTTAGTATACCTATTTCTTGTTACAGACCTCCCAAACAATATGCAATAAATGGAACATGGACTAATTTCAGTTTTTGATATCCGGAAAAAATGAACATCAACAAGCAATATAACATGATAGAGAACTTCTTTGAAACAAAACATCCCCATGTACAACATTTCCGCAAACGTTAGTTTAATTATGCAATTTGTGAGGGTACCGAGAGTGATAACGCAACGCATATTCAACTTCGTCTGTCCCTGCGTCCGAATTCAAACCTCCATTTGTTCTTTGAATGCCTTCGTGCTGCCATCCTTGTCGCCCGTAATTTCTTTTGGTCAAGACAAGTATTCCATGGACTGAAAATCACTTAACCACTCTTCAATTATTATTTTTCAATATCATTTACTGTCCTGAATTTGATTTCACGTTTGTTTCCTCCTGGACCTGTTTGGTTGTGCGTCTCTTCTTAATAAATTTCTGTGCCTAGAATCACCATCATGCTCATTCGATTGATTTGCACTTTGAAAGAGTGTTGATTAACACTTAACTGCATAAGGGGTTTGCACTCCGTTAGTGCATAAGGGCGGGTCCTATGGACCCATTCATTATATAACCACCTTCCCAAAAAGTAGAGGGGGTCGGGTTAGCGCACTGTTAAAAATGTTAAAAAACTCAAAAATTAAAAAACATAAAAAACTGAAAAAAATGTTCGAGGATTTCATTTTCAACAAAGAAAAAGAAATTTTGGGGGTCCATAGGATCCACCCGGTCATATAAGGTTTAGTTAAAATTCAGTTCTTGACTCATCCTAATTTGGTCAACAGCTTTCTTATTTTTATATTAGCATGTGTACATGATAATATATTGTGCTCGTGCTGTTTAAGTTGTTCCTTCTTTTTCTTCTCCTTCTTCGACGCTTACAACGAACACCATAACTCAAGAACCATGGCAGCTCGTGGCCCAAAACTGGTAGGCATGATAGCCCCTGGGCCCTGATGTGTCTTTTGAGGTATATCGACCCCAGAGGTCAAAGGTCAAGGGCCGATGGAGGGCCAATTGTTAAAATATAGGGACACCTAAACTAGAGGAACCATAGTAGCTCAAGCCCAATTGTGGAGCAGGTTGATAGCCCTTGGGCCCGATGTGGCCTTTTGGGTATCTGGACCCCAGAGGTCAAAGGTTCCAGCGGCTACAGGGGGCCAAATGTTAAATCTAGGGACAACTATAACACAAGAACCACGACAGCCTCAGAGCCCAAAAGCTTACAGGCTGATTAGCCCTTGGACCCCTTATGTGCTTTGGGTATTTCGATCCCAGAGGTCAAATTTCAAGGGTTACAGATGGCAAAAAAGCGTTAAAATGTAGTGGGCGCCTCCATAATCAAGAACCAAAGCAGGCTCAGGGCTAAATCTTGAGGCTTTATAGCCCTGGACGCCTGATGTGCCTTTTAGGTATCTCGACCCCAGAGGTCAAAAGTTCAAAGGGATACAGGGGGCCAAACGATTAACAATGTAGGGGCCGCCCATAACTCAAGAACCAGAGCCAGCTCAATGCCCAAAGTTGGTGGGCTTATAGCCCTGGGCCCCTGATGTGCATGTTGGATATCTCGACCCCAGATATCAAAGTTTTCTGCATGCCACATGCAAATATACCTGTGTTTGCTAAACGCAACTGTGGCGTCTAGTTCTTATTTTATTCTGCTTCTTCTTCTTCTTCTGCTCTAGCTTCTCATCCATATATTACCGGAAAGAGTCAAATGTGGCTATAATTGCACTAATTTCTCGTTTGGACACCAGTGAACATGTTAGGGTTATTTAAACTGTTTTGTTTGGACGTATGAGGTTATGAGCTTAAAAAATCCACATCAAATGTAATCGAAAATATTTGGCGCGAAACTTTACGAAAGGGTTTGGGTCAAACTCGTTCATTTAAGATTGAAACAACTTGTAATTACCAGTGATTGGTCTACGGGTTTGACTAATAACCGTAAGGGTATACTAGTATTAATTCGGATCCCGCTTTAATGGTGCAAGACTGCGAAGAATCGACAAAGAGACAGAATGTTTCCTGGTATCTTCAATCTTCAAAATCCCAATTACAGGCAACCGATAATGGATAAATATCCCTTACCTGGCCAAGTCAAGATAGACCAATTTGAAGACATTTGTTTAAAGGAATCCATAAAACAATAACATAGTACATTCAATTTACTGAAATAATAAGTTAACAAAAACTTCAGGCAACGGAACGATATAAATGGCAAAGCAAAAAAAAACCTTGGAATAATGTCATTAAAAGGGCTTATTTAATGCTAATTAGTAAACAATCCCAGGACCGATTGATTTTGTAAGACCAGAATACATAGGCGCAAGCAGTGATAATTAGGCAATTACAAAATCTTGGGCAAAAAAAGTTAAGCGTTGAAACATAGTGCGCGAAAAACGATAATCCTGGGTCCACGGTACCCACCTTTGAAATTAAGTGTTAAAATATTGTTGGAGGTTCGGGACCTTCCAAAACTACCTCCCCTTCATCTTTTTTCTTTTTCTTCTTCTTTTGGAAGGTTTTTTTGACGGGGTGCCCCTTTCACCGTTTTAATTTATTTAATTAGAGGTTAATGAATGAATATGTTTAGTTCAAGTACATTGGCAAAAATAATGGCACAAGCCCACAGGGACGCGCTGACTTATGATGTCTGGTTAGAATGAAGGGAAAGGAGTTTTGCAAATGCACTAGTCGAAACTAACAAATGCAGTCGTTTAATTCCAAAATCAGGATTTTTACTAAAAAAATCGAGGACGTTATGAATTACCGGGTGAAATCCGTTGCAGTAATGTTTCTAAATGAAAATGCCACACACCCCCGCCAATCGAAATGATCAATCCAGGGCGCGAGTTACTGCTTTAACATTAACTCCGCACCAGTGACAAGACATTTCAAGCATTATTATGCATCATTATTTCTCTCTCTCTCTCTCTCTCTTTAATTCTATGCTGGTTTATGAAATAGTACAAACCAACAGACCTTCTTCACTGGAACACCCATTTGTGTATCTTATGGCGCTCTTTGAAGCATCCAATAAGTCATCTGTCACATACAAGAATGAAATTGAAAACAACAGCACGTTATCGTAAGATCCAGCTGCTTTGATCTATAAATCAACCGTTTAATTGGTCTCGATTACCTGAATACTGAAAAATCCCCCAAACAAATAAACATTGGAATTTTCCATGACTTGTCCGACATTGAAAAACCAAAGACCCGAAATCCTATTCTATACAACACAAGATCCGCGAAATAAAGCAGTGCACGTTACTTTACTGTACATGTAACAAGGAAGTTCTAGCACAAAGTGTAACTACAATCAACTATGTTCAGCACAGGAATATACTCTCCATGACTCTTAAGCCTCGTTATTCGCACCTACCGACTATGCAAACTGTAGGCGTGAAATATGTTGCTCTCACATTTATCCGTTCCGTAATACCTGCTGAGGCATCTGATCCCTTATGTTTCTTTTCTACGCACCCAACTTCTATTATTCCCGCGGTAACCAACAAACAGTATTACCCCTGGCTTCACTAAAGGAAGTTACCATCAGGCGAGACTCTTAAAATAAAGGCAAAAAATTTGAAATTGAATATACAAGACTTGGACGCGCTCCATCACATCGTCGTATATTAGATGCGCTCGATTGACCGGGTAATAATAACTGAAA
>JAMKCH010022103.1:0-27143 GCA_023653785.1 Ophioderma brevispina
ATAATTTTTTACCTTAAAAAAAATACAAAAATAATAATTCTCTTAACTTGCAGCCAAATTTTCATTTTCGGCATAGAAATCATCCCTGCCAACAAATCTTTCAACCACAACAATCATTTCGTTAAATCTTATAATTATCCTTCAATAAGGTGGTTGTGTTTGGTTGTACGGTGGGGAGGGGTAACTCGAAAACTAGAGCACTTTTCACAAAGGCTCGCCGCTCCGCTATCAACATTCTGGCCAGTGTATATTGATGACCTCTTGACCCCAGACACATCCATTCCGACACTAGTCGCCATATTAGGCTATTAACCTTAAATGCGGCCCTTTTTGGGAAATGTTGGTTTATGAAATTGCCATCACTTTTAATTTTTTTTTTTGTCATCACGCCTTTTCATGAACACACAACCCAAATGAATCATTTTTGCTAGGATTTAATGTGTTATATTCCGGCCCTGGTTGGTAGAAATCTATAGGGCCCCTTTTCAACCTGATGCTGCAACACTAATGTCATTTTGAAAGTAACACACATGTCAATTCACACCTTTTATGATCCTTTTGGCCCAAATTAGCATTTTCATCACATGTAAGACTCTTAAAGGCCACTATACAGTGATTTATCAGAAAATCGAAAAAATCACCAAAAATCAGATTTGTTGCATGTCTGTAACAAGTTAGGCGAACCTAACATAACCCTATAAATTATAAGACCAAAAGGCATCGATAAAGGAACAAAATCGATGATTCTAGTTTTATTACGGTCCGGACATGTATTGAATGGCGATTCATATCTTTGAACACAGGCTGTTTGTCGGTCATATTTTCAGTTGCAAAATATTCTTTGCGAATTCCAGAGTTTTAATCCTTCACTTTTAAGCTATTTCCTATATTTTGACTCTTTCGTATTAATCATGATAGTGTCTTTAATTGACACAAACTAACTTTTCTTTCATCATGGTTGTTTTCAAAAGTCGCATGTATTTTTTTTAACTACAATGATAAATTCTAAGGATCTGATTGGAATATTGAAACAAAATAAATATAATTGGTTAAAAATTACACTTTCATTTCCTAAGTAACATGTAATTTCATGAAGTCACACGTTCAAAATGTTCGTAACAGTTCACATAGAAACGTATGACGCTATTGTTAACGTACACACACGGTACCCATCCCTAAGCACAATTATTGTGCAACTATTTTTCCTAAAAAGCATCAAACTTGCATGTCCTATCCCTTTTTTTCTAAAAAGAGACTTTCTTGCAATTTTATACCCATACAAACAACAAAACAAAACGAAAGGAAATTGATGCTTGAGTTTACTTGTTTTTACTGCCTACATCGTGGTGTAAATATTATGTTAATTTAAATGTGATTTTAGTGGTAATACAATCTCAAATGAGTCAAGGCGGGTATCCTAGAGACCCAGGTCCTCAAACTACACCTTTATAAATTTTGTTAATTGATGAAGTAGACAACTACCTCTTTCGTTCATTTGAAAAAATAAAAAAAAATCTTATGAAATTGTTTCCCGATCGCGAACTTAAGAAAAATGCAGGTGTAACTACCCACCCGGAAAAATTATTCACCGGGGCCGAAGCTTTTTTTCTTGTTTGTAAAAGCTTGTCTTAGAACAGTGGCTGGTTTGATGAATCCTAACAGTCATAACGTTCACATGATTCGATTACTTTGACACGTTTCCAATTTCGTTGAATTTGTGAAAACTGGAGAAAATGCAATTTTTAATTACCATAACAACCTCCACGAAACAGTGTTTTATTTCAAATATAGAATATTTTTTTTTTCACAACTCTGGATCGCAACCAAATTATTTGTAATTGAACTCTTTTCTCTGACTTAATATATATCGAATTGTCTTGAACAGATTTGATTGATCTTTGAAACTGTCTCTCGCCTAATTCCAAAGATTGAAATTTCAATCTAAAAGAAAGAGTTTCAATCCATCAAAGTCTGTGGTGAATACTGTGTAGGTTTATGTTACTATAAAACATGCTCTATCGATACATGTACAATACAAGGTTAAATTGGGCTGAAATGGTTTATGGGGGCCGAATTGTTTTAGGCTGAGTCCATGAAAACAACTTTTGGGGACTTTTTTAAAGGTCTATCAGTTCGCTCTCATTTGTCAGACCAAAAGTATTTTTTCGTACGTATTGGGCCGGGGAACCTGAAATTTTTTACCAAAAAATGACACTTGGGCCCATTACGTACAATTCCATTTTTTGAGGCAATTTATGACCATTGCCATCATTTATGTTTGTATTTTTATTAGGCAATGTTTCTTTGAGACCTGCTACTGGTATCCTGGTAACAGTAACTACCTGTCCCAGCCTAGTCGTCGGCGGCTAAAAACCGACTCCCCCATCGGATTGTAAGGAATCTGATGAGGATGGTATCTGGTTACCCTGGTAGAATGAACAAGAAGATCTACACCTACAAGGGCGTCAGCTCTGGAGAGCAATGGCGGCCATCCAGCACATGCGGCTTGCATGTTGGGCAAAGTTGCCCAAAGTCTATGCCCACCGCCGATAACTGGATTGACGTCAGGAAGGACATCCGGTCAATTACTTTTTTGCTCCAATAAATCCTCACACAGCAGTATTGCTTATGTGAGGTGAATCCGGCCACCCCGTTTCGGGGACAAAACCTGATTTAAAACTTTGGCTAACTAACTAACTAAACATTATTATAAAATATGAGGTGACACACAAACATGTATGTTTTGATCACTTGTGACAATTTAGTATTTTAAAAAAAAAATGTTGGTTTTAAGCCTAGATATTAAGTATGGTGACAATTTCGGTCACCTCTGCCCAATACTTAAAAACTCATATTTAAGCACTTTATGACAACTAACCATATGCGGACTGACCATAGACCCGGCTGTTGATTTTCCACATGGCCGCTTGGAATTGGGGCCACTTTGGGGCGGTCAAGTAAAAAGAGAATTAAGGAAGAAAAACATAATGAAGATAAAAAGATAAATAAAGAAGAAGTCATGAAGAGAATTCATATGGTAAAGTCTTTATAAGCCTATGAAGCAAATTCCAACTTGCTTTCAAGACGGGGCCGTGGTGGGGGGCCGGACACTGACCTGACAAGGTGGTACGGGTATGTGGCGGCCCTTAAGACCCCCTTTCAGGCGTCTCTGGCACTTCGCAAAGGTTCCATTTGAGCATGTTTAGTTTCCCAATACCCCCCCATTATCCAGCACAAATTTTGATTTCAGTACCCCTCCCCCCACGGGGGGGGGGGGGGGGGGAGGGGGGGCGTGGTAAAAGTAATTAAGTGTTGGGCCCTAAGCTAAAACCTTATATGGGAATAAATAGGAGGCTCAAGCTTTTGCGATTTTGCTGGACTTTCATCAATATCTAAGAAAGTTACAAGCATTGGGCCGTTAGCAAGCCAAGGGGTAGGGAGTTGGAGCTGTATCTACTCTAAAGTTGCTTTAAAAATGCTTTGAATCCCCCATATCAATACTTTTATTAGTGGAACTTGTTCTTTGGAAAAAAGAAACTGTGTACACTGTACCCATACTGGTAGGGGTTGAGACTCTAGCTCATATTGGTGCTTAAAATTAACTTGGATTGAACTATTATCTAAAATTACGAAGCGCTGTGACAGGAGATAGCCGCAAACAAGAATGTTTCCGGTAACAAAATCCCCTCGAGAAAAAGTATTTTTACAACTTCAACAATATCAGTACCATCATGTAAGCCTTGTGGTCCCGCAACTCTCCACAATCCCAATGTGATGGTATAAACCATCTCTTCTCACCTCTTGTGCCTCTTTTATTTATATTGGTCTCCTGAATTGAATTGTCTTGACTGACCCCCTTAATCAACCAATGTTCAATTAGTTTGTTGATAAACGTAGACCAAAAAAATCGCCATCCCTCAAATTATAAGATGGAGCTCATAGGAAAACAAGAGTGGTCACTGCCCGTGTGGATTCGTGCCATGGCGGTTCCTGATTGCGGGTTTCGTAGTATGCACTGTCCTTGTTGAGTTAGCTTTGTTAGGGACTGCCTTTATGAATTTGTGTAGACATTCCTTGTAATTATTAAATTTAGTTGTCTCTGGTTTCGTGATCGGGGTTTCACGATCCCCTGGCTTGAATTGACCCTCGGGTTTTGCATTTACATGACTGAATGACGGCTTGTTGGAAAGGTTTGTAACTTAATATAAAATTTTTGGGTATTAATAATTTTCCACCCACTAAGTTTCTGTCTGGATACACAAATTTACCCTTTTGACCTTGTCTTGACCTTAACCAACATTTATGGTATCAACAATTAACCCCACTCTCAAGTTTTATTTCATACACTTACTTACTTTATTTTCTTCCAGAATCAGGAACGTCCTCTGAGAAAAAGACATGGTTCATTTGACTCCCTTTGATCTTGATTGACTTCTGATGACTTGATTCACTAACTATACCTCAGTTTTCGGATGGTTAATGCGGCACCCACCCACCAATTTCAGGAACGTGCGATCCTCCGTTTTAAGAAATAGATGTGGTCCAGAAGGTGTTTTAAAAATCATCCCTAATACATTGCATGTGCCTATCCCGTACATAACACACTTCAGACTTAAAGACAATAAGTGTTTTAAAGTTCAAGATCC
Source organism: Ophioderma brevispina (assembly GCA_023653785.1). Classification (NCBI taxonomy): domain Eukaryota; kingdom Metazoa; phylum Echinodermata; class Ophiuroidea; order Amphilepidida; family Ophiodermatidae; genus Ophioderma; species Ophioderma brevispina. The sequence goes on from JAMKCH010022103.1 coordinate 4,647, forward strand.
ACAACATGATTATGTAAAAATTCCCTAGTACTAAAAACGTGTTTAGTAGGCTAAAATAAGCGGTTTTTTTTTTTATTATGTGTTTAGGAATATGATTTTTGTGCGATCAAATTACCTATTGAGGTGAATTTCCAAAACTGGTGCATTGTGGATTGACTCATACACCCTGTGGATGCAGTTAGACACATCTAGGTGAAATGAGATATCAAGTGGAGACAAAGTACTTCTTGTTAGGGTAGAACTATTTACGTGTTAGCATGGAATTTTTTTTTTTGGGTAAACCTATTATACTGAATGAAAGAATAAAGCAACAGTAATATCTAACTAAGGAATGGTCTAGACCTACAGCTACAATTATCTGTGTTTTAAAAGTCTGATTTCCTCACAACGTTAGATTAGCCCACCTTTGGAAGCTTTCATCCACTTTACTCCTTGGACTCATCAGCCCCAAACTAAACACTTGGGCGCTGTTGGATGACTATTTGAAGCCACTAGCACCAGGGTGTGCCTAGACGGACTCCAAAATGAATTTGTAGACTGCCGGGAGATGATATCTGACTGCCACCGTCTCTGTTGAGGGAACTCCTCCTGATCCTGGAATGTACAAGCTTCCCTTACATCTCGTCCGAACCACGACTCATCCTGATCGAGAATCTTAGGTTGATCAGCTGGAATGTTATGTCCAGTGTCTCTTTTGTGTATGGCAACTGTATAGGGCTCATTGGGCGTCCGCTTGGTTCGTTACTCCTCACTGCAAGGGGGCGTTTAGTCTCCCCGATATAGATGCTTCACAGTTTTTACAGGAATGTTCTATAACTGTTGAGCAGCGCTCTTCTTTTTTGATCTTTATCTTTGGGTGACATCAGCAGTTACCTTAAGGTGTTTTGCCGAGGTTTGAAGTGAACTTGTATGCCATGTTTGCACATACACTCGGAGGCCTTCCGAGACAAACCTCTATCATATGGAACTTTACCGAGCGCCTTTGCTATGTACAACAGATCTTGTTACTTTTTGGACGTTTGGACGATTAGCATAGCGAAGTGTGATTTTTGTAACCGCACCGTATATCCGAGAACAGTTCTGAGGTTGTAATTCGTTGACTTTTGTCCTCATGTCTGACCGATAGTGTTAGCCGCCGGTGTTCAAGTGTCGAATACTCCCATCTTGTGTTTGGAGAAGGGTGGTGAGAATCCATGGACAGATATTGATCTGTATGTGTCCGGTTTGCGGTAAATAGTGACCTAAGTTTCCCGTTCTCATCCTGTGTCATGTGTTCCAGCTAGGAAGTATTTCCATTCTGTTCGCGTTCACTGGGAATTTGATTGGGGTGAGTGGAATTGATATTGCATAGTGAAATCGTCGAGATTTGTTCTTGAATGATGACGAAAGTGTCGTCAACATAACGAGCCCCAAAAAGTCACTTGGGATGGAAAAGGTTCTTAAAGCGTGCTGTTCGAACCACTCCATATCAGTTCGCAACCAGGTGAACCAGGGGACCCCATGGCCTGCGCCTTTACCTGCTTATAATGTCACCTAAAACATAAAATAGTGGTGTGCACACAGAATGTCAACATTCTGATGTTGTCCACTGACAATGTGTGCGATCACTCAACGTGTTGTCCTGTTTGTAAACGATCGCGATAATGCATAGAGCTCTGGATATAGGATTTTGGTGAACACCGCTGTTACATACATACACATCTTGACACCATGATCTCCTATCGCCCCGGGATAAAAGTCAGATTTCCGAGTTTGGTTTCAAAATCTGGAAGAGGTCGTAAGATGATGAGGCAGAACCGCCAACCAACGGAGAAAATGATGTTGCACCAGGCGAGCACTTGATATCTTCACAGAAACCAATTGAAGAAATATGGGCCGGAGAGGGCAGGACTCTTTATGTATCTTCGGGAGTCCGTAAAATCTCGGCACCGACTCAACGGCGGACACAAAAGATGGTATTGTGCCTTGGTGATAGCGTCTTCATCACAAAGTTTCTTTGGGCAATCTTTATTCCTGCTTATATTTTTAGTAGGGTCACTTCATTAGTTTTACGTAAGTGTCAGTGTCATTAACCAACTCCCTCACTTTCTTCTGATGATAGTCATAGTTGGTCTAATTACTGTGCAAACGTCCTTTGCAGCAGGCAATATTGTATGTTTCTTATCTTTTCGGTCAGATCTTTTAAAAGCAATGCGCTCACCTTTGGTAGATTACTCTTTGGAGGATGGCTCGAGCTAATAACTCTAACTGATTCAGCTCTCACTTGATCAGCTTCCGATTTATTATCCCGTTTTCCGACAAGCATTTTCAACACAAGTTATTAGATCCACCACGGGGACACACTCTGGCGAAACTGCATAATCAGGTCTTTGCAACAGCCAAGATGTTTCACCTGGCGTAAATCACGGTGCCGATTTGTTCACACCCAGCGATCTTGCAATTGGATTGTTGTCTATTTTCTGTGGACTCGCGCATCGACTTTTCAAAGTCTGCCGAATTGGGCAACCTTCTTTGTTGCATTGGCAGGTTCTACTTTTTCCGCTGACACGAGTCACCGCTTTCGCTATTTGTTTATAGAGGTCACGATCCAACCGGGAAGAAATGTTCGATTTGAATTCTTCGTATTGGTTTTTTAAAATTCCGATCGTGAAATTACACTGTCTGATCCTTTCTCTAACAATTGATTCCGTTCTCCCGATGATGAGTCTGCGCGTCCACTCCTTTGATAGACGTGTTTAATTTAATATCCAGTCGAATCAGACCCGTAGACCTTGCAAACGTAACAGATAGCCCAGGTTGTTTTTCCACGTCGAATGACAATTTCAACCCAGATCTTTCAAAACAACGCACGTGTGATGAACCTTGTTCCATACTCATGTTCCACACGTTTAAAGATGCTTTCTTGTTGTGGTTGAGACATGTTTTAAATTTCTGATTTCCACAACGTTAGATTAGCTCACCTTTGGGAAGCTTTCATCCAGCTTTACCTCTTGGAACTTCCACAGCCCCCAAACTAACACGTGGGGCGCTGTTGGGTTGACTATTTTGAGGCCACTACACCAGGGGGTTCTAGAAGACTCAAAATGGAATTGTACATTTATCTTGCTTAAGTGTTAAAAACAGCTTAAATAAATTCTTGTCTCTGAAGATAACCATTATCAGGTGGGGTTATGTGAATTTGTTATAGGTTGAATTTTGCCTAGTCAGAGTCAATCTTGTCCTCCTGTATACATATAAGGATACTCCCCTTACGTGAAAGATGTATTACTTTCTGTTGTAGCTTGTAGAACAAACCGTAATGCCAGTGGTTTAGCAACCGTTGAAAGCTGCATAGAGTGAGTGAGTGAGTATTAAAGTTTAACGACAACTCAACACTATTGTGTCATATCGTGTCATTTAATACATTTGGTCATTTAACATTAAATATAAAAAACAACGCAATATTAAAACTGGCATTTCAATCAAATTACAATTTAACAATTACAAAAGAATCCAACACACAACCTCATACTTATGAACCAAGCATCACCTATCCATTATAAAACAAGATAAACCAACTAATTGCAAAGAATCACTGAAACATGCCTCAATAAAAACAGTTTCAAAAAAAATTACGGATAAATTTATAACTTACCCTCATATAACTGATGACACAGTCATCACTCATCCCTGTACCAAGCAAAAACTTCACTTCAAATACAGATAATCGCCAATCCCTCAGAACATGCTAACATGAGATCCCCTTTAACAGACCAAATAGATTGTCTCATACATTAACATTTTTATAAGGGCTCCATACACTTGGGCATTATGCCCAAACTGATAGATTTTAAAATTACAATCAAACAATTATACGTAAAACCCTAATACATTCACTATTTACTATTCAAAAAATAAATAGGTGGTCTTACATAGGTACAAAGTAATTGATATTGTTTTTTTTCATGTTAATTGATTTTAAGCTACATGTACTTAACTGTAATACACAGACATCTAATAATACAATTACACAGTTCGAAATCATTACACATTTATATATAATCCTAAATTTAAAACAAACCCGTCTTTCAAATAACAGACGAGTTGCCCTTTTAGAGTCGCCCTTTACGACATGCGGGGAACACAATCGGGCCAATTCTTAACCCCGAACCCGCAGGGTGGCCCCTTTTAAGGTCGCCTTTTACGACATGCAGGGGAACACCTCGGACCAATTCTAAACCTCGAAACCGCAGGGGGAAAGCCCCTGCAAATAGAAGAGTAAGTGTGGTGGCGATGGGAGAGGTATGATGCAATAAGTGTGGTAGATATTTTAGTTTGCAAACCACTGTCATAAAGTTTTTGTTCTACAAGCGACAAAGAAAGTCATACATCTTTTTCACATAATGGGGAAAGTATCCTTATAAATTACAGACAGGCTATAGTGTGAGTTTATTTCTCGACATTCATATACGCACATCCGTGCAGCGCCGCAGCTTATGCGTGTTTGGCACATGCTTTGACGAATTGCCCATCGCTGTTACAAATGTGCATTTTCCTATGATTATGCATCTTACGTGGCTTATGTTTGATTTTTGTCCGAAATTAAATCATGAACTATAGTTAAACTGTCCAGGTGTCCGGTTTGACAGTTTTTATGTCATATGTCCAAATTACATTCTTATACACTTATTTACAATGTCTCTTGCATTTTGTGGAAAAAAAATGCATGATGTCTAGTGTAAGGTTTCTACGGTGCAGGACTGCATTTTGAGCAGTTATAAAGCCTTGGAAAGCTCAATAAGTGGGTACATATCTTTTCGCATGGGAGCGATAATCAAGTAGTAAAAGTGTATTTTGATTCTGGCAACGCAAGATTCAACCTACAAATTTAATAGAGCTCATCTGTGGGTTGATCGTTGTCTTCAGTAGACAGTGGGTGGTGTATAGGACTAGAGAGGGTTGTGTAGATCATAGGCTTAATCCCTGGGGGGATGGGGGGATATATCCCAAATATTTTGATGATGGGGGATGGTCACTACGATCATCCCCCCCCCCAATGTTGATGTCCTTTCATAAGATTTGCTTCTTTGACCAAAAATAACTCATATTTACCATTGGAGTTTTAAAATGGTACATTTTTTTGCACGCTTCGCGCACATTTTGTTCTAATTACAAATCACATTTAACGAATTTCCTTCTAAATGCCAAATGTTTTAGCACGCTTCGCGCGCCCATGTGCTATAATGGATCTTTTCAGCAAACCGCACCCCGTTTCTTATAAATTTTTCATCAACCCCATCCCCCCCAATGTCAAAAAGAAATTTAACGCCACTCTGTATACTTGATTGGATTCATAGATGTTTGAAATTGGAAATTGTACACACTTATACCCAATTTAATACGTTAAAACACCGCACTTCCACCTTTTTTTTTTTCGATTCCCTGCGCAATGGCGCGCTGCTATTCCCTTAAATAAAATGGCAATTATTCACCATTCAGGTCGAATCTTGTGCCACGAGCAGGGATTCAGACAGTAAAGGTTCCAAAATCCGAAAAGCAAGGACATTGGGGTATTGCCCTCACTACCAACCATTCTACTGCACTTGGGACATTCAGCCATACATGCCATGACAGGAGCCTACAGGTTAAAATGTTGGCTCATCCACTGCAATACAATCTGAGATAAGCACAGCCTCTCAGGTCGGGACAATGGGATTAGATGATGACCAGGGTTCGATTTTAATACCCCGATGCAGCCTGCAGGTGCACACATTTTGTGGCTGTACATGTTATTTTCTGTATTTTCCAGGGGGAAAAGTAATTTGTGCAGCTGTGTCATGAAGATTTGATTTTCTAAAATCAACCCCTCAATGACATTTATCATTATCACTCACCTGGAAGCTTGCAAAAGCCTCATCTCCCTCGGATATCATTTCAGTTCACCATGTAAGTTCACCTGGATTCAATGTCAACAAACCTTGTTGCATTCAGTCCCTCCAACTTCCAATGCCCAGTCATTATATAGTTACATGTAATTATCAATATAAATTTGCGACATTCTGCAATATAATTCACAACCTAAAATTGTTTTGGGATTTTTTGGATTCGTGGTTTTGGATTGCAAAGAAATCATCATGATTTCGTGTGTACGTTGTAAACTGTAGACTGTAGTGTCAATGTACTGAAGTAACATGGACACCCTCGATTGAATTCATAAACGATCTTTTTTGATCTGAGACCTTACCAAACGATGATCGACTGCCCAGTCAGTCAGCTCCGTCACTTGATCAGCAACCATTTAATTAGGCCCAGCGATTTCGCCCGGGATTTCGCTTTTTCTTTCATTTATTTTACTCAAACAAAACGACGCACTGCAACAGGGCAAACTAAATCTCTCCACAAAACCTTCGAAGCACGCTGCCCCCACCACTGGGCAATTCCCGCCAACTTCTCCTCACGTGATATTTTTAGAACGGCGATATTTATTATTTTTTTTATTTTTTGTATTCTTATTATTTTGTTGTTTTGGTCTTTTTATATATTTTCACTAATTTATGCAGCTTTTGTGCATTTTATCTTGACGGTGGTATGTATGTTTCATTTTCGTCCGTGTTGGGATATGAATAGGATTAACATAATTGGCCAATTTGTATGAGTATTGCGCACTCGATATTTAAATACAACAGCAAAAATGTATTACTTTTATGTACATTCTAGACATAATTTCGCCAATTTCAAGGAAGTTTATATTGTTATATAATTTTTAACTATATTAATCCACTTTTATTGGATTCTATTCAACGATGTTTTCATATAATAGTGCGTTCATCCTGTTATGAAATAATAAGGATGACGGCTGGAGTGGCTCTTCCGTTGATTTACGTTACACCCCCTTATGCTAACCGATGGAATTGCCTGAGGTATAGGCGCTATCATGGGGAGTAACGGGCGAATAGCCAGCCTTCGAATAGCTGAATGAGACTGAAAAAAATCAGCCATATTCGGTAAGGGAACACACCAATAGAAATAGAACAACATATGTGGATTATGGGGTGTTTGGAAATTATCACTCAATTAGGGAAATTGAACATGTTTGTAATGATCACTATTGGGTTTCCAGCACAGTGGTTTCCAGTGAAGTGTTGGCTTGATGTCCTGATGAGCAAGCATGGAGCCTAACAAGCGTAATACTTCAACTATCGCAATGTGCTACTCAAACGAAATGGGTCTACCACTTACCAGCTGAAGCGACGTAGGGATTCGTTAGCACAATCCAACAAGGCGACTCTAATTACGCTATGCGTAAAATTGTCCCCGCCGAATATCGTCTATCACTAAGTGATAACTAAAACGGCACCAATTCCACCCTAAATTTTGGCCATCACTAGCTCGCCAAAATAACTTGAAATGGTTACCTTTTTGGTACTAAATGACGTCAAGAAATCTTGAATTGCATCATGCAAAAATCTCCTGAAAATTCACTAAATTTATAAAAATATGTATAATTACTCAATTTTGCACATGTTTTGTGAAAAGATCATGTGGACCCACAGTTTAAATTTGTGGGACCGCTACGGGGTCTGGAACGCGGCGAAACATCGATTTTACGTTATTTTTCACATTTTTCAAGAAATTTAAACAGGCTGTGGAACCCAAAAGTACTGACCGACAACCAGAAAATTGCCCAAATCTAATCAGTTGAGAACTGCCTCAGTCAGCTTCATTCCACCAAGTTACAATCATTATACGCCTTACAGAACTCCAGAAAACTTGGTACCAAGCCTTGCGGGAAAAATTTTATTATTTTATTGATTTTTTAGTTTTTTTGTTTTTTTTAATTACATATTTTACACCCAAAATCTAATCAGTTAGAGAACACCCCAACTCATCAACCTGCTTCTTTCCACCAAGTCATCATCGTAGCCCTTACGAACTCCAGATAAATTGTTCACATTTTGACCATTTTTCTGTGCAATTGACCTTTTTCCCGTTACCTTTTTTCCCCCTACCCACGACAGACCCAGGGGAGGACCCTGGGGGAAGAATTACAATGATGAGTAGGGGGATAGTTCCCTGCTACAATATACCAAAGTTGGGCTACTCTAGCTCATCCAGAATTAAGATTCCCCAATGTTCCATGGTTAACTTTTTATCACGGACATACGGACTACATACATACGGACATACGGCCATACATACGGACCTACGACACACGGACGGAGCCCATTTTATAGTCCCCTCACGAACTTCGTTCGGCGGGGCCAAAAATAAGGAATACTTTTGAGTGCTTAAATGCTTACTTACCGCGTAAGGGGCAACAAATGTCAGTCCCATTGAATCAATGGATTGTTGACCTTTTACCCCTACATTTGGAACCAAGCATTTAAGACAGTCAAAACTATTCTTATTTTCATCCTATGAGGCTCCATCACTATTGGCACCATTTTTTATTATCCAAATCGGAGTACTTTTAAAATTTTGACCCCCGTACAACTGAAATTACCCTTTTTTATTGATTTTTGCTGTTTTTAGCCCATAACTCCAAACTTCGACCGCAAAGTATACACTATACCTTTTTGGAATCCATAGATTAGTATTTAACTTGTAGCAACTTTTTTCAACAGATTGGATCAATTTCAAAATTTGACGCCTGTTATTGACCTTTGGACTCCCGAAAAAAAACAATTTCCTCCCCCTACGATAACTCTTTTGGTAAATATTGACACCTTTACCTGCCCAGATCAGTGAAATCAGCTTCTTTAAAACAAAATTCCAGATTTGCTAAATAATGTTTTTACTTTTTGAGTTACTAATGCACTTTCAATTCCATAGACACAACAGTTTAGAACTAGAGAATTCCTTTTTCTCCAAAAAGGTTAGGAATAGCGATTTCATGCGGTTTGTTTTTTTTAATCTACTATTCTTGGAAAGGTCTAGTGTTATATACACTCAAGATCGTTTAGTGCTATAATATGTTTTTTGAGTCTGGAAAATGGCAATTGTTATATACTCAGGAGCCGGTTTCTAGTGCTATAATATTTTTTTTTTTTTTTTTTTTTCGTCAGAAATTAGGAATCTCATTTTCCACCCCCTATCCAGTATTTTCATTTATTTGGTATTTCTTTTGATAGCTTAGAATCTTTGGGGAGAGACAGCCATACTTGCGCAAAAATAGACGTTTTTTCGGGTGATCACAATTGCTATTTTCCCTAATGGGGTCTTTGAGTGAAGTTTTGAAAAACAAATGTTAAAACAGCAATCTTTCGGTGAAGATTTTCACAAAATATTTCAAAAAATAGGAGTCTTTTGGTGACAATAGAAAATTTTCAAAAATACGGGGTCTTTGGGTGACTAAGATACTGAAAAAGGGGGGGTCCTTAATAACATACCTGTTCCTTCCAACATGGCAGTGCCCTCCATGGGGGGGGGCAACCTTTAAGCTTATGATGTATCATCAATAATGTTTGTGTTGTATGTCCTTGTTTGTTTCCTTTTGATATTACACACTCCTATAATTTCCATATGCTCGTGGGCCGGTCAAGTCAATTTTTCCACGGCCGGATTGATGACCCCCAGTTCCGCCTCTCAATCCTAACTCATCTTTATTATGTCTCAATCTTGTTTGAATTATGTGTTTTTGACTTACAAAGAGATTTGATTAACTTATATAGGTATCATGGGCCCAATTAGCCCACCCTCCCTAATCAGGTTGAAATACGGAAAGCTTTAATTTGGTCGAAATGGCTATGGGGCCGAATTGGTTTAGGCTGAGTCAACGAAAAACAACTTTTGGACTATTTTTAAGGCTATATCATGCAGTGCTCCCTCATTTGTTAGACCAAAATATTTTGTTCGTAGGTCTGGGCATGGGAACCTGAATGACACTTGGCCCAATACGTACAAATGTTCAAATTTGAGCAACTATGACAATTGCACTAATTTTTATGTCTAATTATTATGCAATATGATGTGGGCAACATAAAAATGAATGTTTTGATCAATTGTGACAATTTAAGTACTTTTAAAAATTGTTGCTTTTTAGTCCTATACTTAAGTATGTGGACAATTTTGCTCACGCTCTGCCCAATACGTACAAATTCAAATTTAAGCATTTACTTTCTAATAATCTTTTATTTTTAAACTGGTCTAAATCTTGTTTGAGGTATTAGTCTTTGATTTACAAAGACTATTTGATTTACTTAGGTCTTCATAGGCCCAATAGCCCCCCCCCCAGTAATCAGTTAAAATCGGAAAAGCTTTATTGGTCTAAATGGTTATGGGGCCGAATTTGTTTTAGGCTGAGTCAAGGGAAAACGACTTTTGGGGACTTTTTTTTAAAATCTATCATGTGCCCTCATTTGTCAGACAAAAATTTCTTTCGTACGTATTGGGGGCCGGGGAAGCTGGAAATTGGCCCCAAAAAGACACTTGTGCCCAATACGTACAAATTCCATTTTTGAGCAATTTATGACATTCAACTCCATTTTAATGTTTGTATATTTCCGTTTATTATAAAACATGATGTGGCAATGTCATAAAGGCATGTTGTGAGCATTATACAATTTAAGTATTTTTTTTAAATGTTGGTTTTCTGCCCAATACGTACAAATTCAACTTTCAAGCATTTTATACTATCTTCCCCCAAACTCACTCATCTTTTATGGTCTAAATCTGTTTGAGGTATGTGTTTTTGATTTAACAAAGAACTTGATTTAACTTAAGTATCATAGGCCAAATAGCCCCCCCACCCCATATCAATTGTGTAATACACAAGCTTTAATCGGTCAAAATGGTTATGAGGCCGAATTGCTATTAAGCTAGGTCATGAAAACAACTTTTGGGGACTTTTTTTTTTAAAGGCTTCAGTGAGGAGGCCCTTTGTCAATCAATAGACCAAAATATAATTTTTTCGTATTATTTGGCCGGGGAACCTAACATTTTGCCGAATTTACAATTGGGCCCAATAACGTCCACATTCCATTTGTGAGGCATTTGGATGACCATCTCCTTCAATTATGTCTCGTATTATAGACAATATGAGGTGGGCAACGTAAAAAATGCATGTTTTGATCAATTGTGACCATTTAAGTATTTCACAATTGTTGGTTTTTAGATCCTATACTTAAGTATGTGGACAATTTTTTTGGTCACCTGCCCAATACGTACAAATTCAAATTTGAAGCATCTTATGCCTTCGAACTCATTTTTATGTTCATGGCTAAATCATTGTTTGAGGTAATGTGTTTTTGGATTTACAAGAAATTTGATTTACCTTTAGGTATCAATAGGCCAAATAAGCCACCCCATAATCAGGTACATAGCGGAAAGCTTTAAAGTTGGTCGAATTGTTTTATGGGGCCGAATTTGTTTGTAGGCGGAGTCATGTGAAAAACCAATTTTGGGGACTTTTTTTAAAGGTCTATCAGTGCCGCCCATTGTCAGCCAAAAATGTTTTCGTACGTATTGGCCGGAAAGCTGAAAGTTTGCCCAAAAATGACACTTGGGCCCAATACGTACAAATTCCATGTTTGAGCAATTTATGACGCATTTCCCACTCATTATGTCCTGTATTATTTATACAATATGATTTGGCAACGTACAAATGGCTGTTTTGATCATTGGGACACAATTTAAGATTTTAAAAATGGTTGGTTTTACGCCTATACCTTAAGTATGTGGACAATTTGGTCACCTCTGGCTGCCCAATACGTACAAATTCAAATTTTAAGGCAAACGCCAAAAAAGGGCCATTTAAAATTTTTATGTTTTAATGGTCTAAATCTTGTTTTGAGGTAAATGTGTTTTTTTGATATCCACAGAATATGTGATTTAGGTTTCATAGGCCCAAATAGCCCCCCCCCCCCCATATCATGTTGAAATACGGAAAAGGTTTAATTGGGTCGAATGGTTATGGGGCCGCATTTGTGTTAGGCTGAGTCATGAAAACAACTTTTGGGGACTTTTTTTTAAAGTTCTATCAGTTGCGCCCTCATTGTCAGAACCAAAATATTTTTCGTTACGTATTGGGCCGGGGAAGCTGTAATTTGCCCCAAAAATGCACTTGGGCCCAATACGTACAAATTCCAATTTTTTTAGGGCAATTTATGAGACCATTTCCTCATTTTAAATGTTTTGTATTATTATAAAATATGATGTGGGCAACTCAAAAATGCATTTAGCAATTAATGACAATTCAAGTATTTTTTTAAATGTTGGTTTTAGCCTATATTTAAGTATGTGGACAAGTTGGTCCGCTTCTGGCCCAATACTTTACAAATTCAAATTTCAAAGCCTTTTAATGCTATCTAACTCACTTTTATGGTCTAAATCTTGTTTGCATTATGTGTTTTTGTGATACAAGAGATTGATTTAACCTATAAGGTATCATAAAAAACCCAAATAGCTCCCCCCTCCATATCAAGTCGTACTACTGACACGCTTTAATTGGTCGCAATGGTTTATGGGGCCGAATTGGGTTTAGGCCGAGTCAATGAAAAACAATTGGTGGAGACTTTTTTTTAAAGTTTTTGTAAGTGCTCCCCCTTTGTCACAAAATTATTTTGTCGTACGTATTAGGCCGGGGAACCTGCATTTGTCAGAAATTAGGACTTTGGGGCCAATACTTACAAAGTCCAATTTTTGAACAATTTTAATTAAAATTAGAAAAATTGTAGATTATTGAGAATTATTATATAATATGTGAGCACGTGTGAAACTGCATGTTTTGAGCAATTTAAGTAATTTTACAAATTTTTAAATACTTCAAAATTTGTGTGTCACAGGTGATTGTTCCGATTTTGTCTATTGTGTTCCCCACTTGATATGAGACCTGACACTTAAAACTACCCCCATCAAGTACCGTGGAAACACACTTGCGGTTTTTGAATGGTAGAAGCACAATGCATATTGCAAAGCCTATTCAATACTGTGCTATATTGATTGTTAACCATTAAAACCGGCGGTTTTTTGTTTTATATCTTGGAATGAATGGATTTTGAGAGGGCTCAATTTCAGACGACAATGAGAAAAATACGGTCTTTTCATCTGATACACAATCGATACTAACTCCGGTTAAATCAGGGTGTCCCAAAGAACAGTTTATACTACGTTTGAATAGGGAACAAGTTGTATTGGGCCGAACAGGAAATGGTTATGTGATTTTAGCTGAATAATAGGGGGAGAGTTGCAGAGGGAGTGAGAACTTTCTAATTTTTCAAGATCTGTTACATGCGCCCTCATGTGTAAGCTGAAATTATTTTTCGTACTATTGGGCTGAGAATATAAAATTTATGCCAAAAAAAGAGACTTGAGCCCATTACATACAAATTTGTACGTAAGGGGTTTTCGTACGTATTTACTGGGTCCCAACAGCTGTCACCCCCCCCCACACACACACACAAACACAACAAAAGGTCAACTTTTTTGTTGATTTTTTGTCCCAAATCACTAATTTTTAATAATTTAAAAAAAAAAAAAAGAAGTCCACTTTTTAGTGATTAAGATGTTCAAAAAGGAACCAATTAGTGGTTCGTCTGCTTTTGAACCAAAAATCCACATTTTCAACATTTCAAAGTCCCGCACCCCTCCTATAACAGGAGTTTCAACAAAAGGAGTAAACAATACAATATTTGATCAGGTCTAAAGAGCACCCCAAACAAGTATGCTAAGTGTAATATCCTACCCTTATAAGTATTGGCAATATTTGACCCGTAAGCAAGTATAATTTGTTTCTTTGTAGGCTATACGGAATAGCTCATTTACACAAAATTGAACTGAATACTATACAAACTAGAAAAACAAATCGTACCCTTATGTAAGTTCAAGTCCCTTGTTTCCAGATTTCAGTGTTTTTGAGTTGCTACCCTTTTCACTTTACGTATGTATCGTGCGCATCTTGAAAAAAATACCCCTTGTACGTGGTTTCTTCTTTTTGGTCGTGCATGAATATCCCCTTATCAAATGACCGGTGGCCCCTGTGCTCTGGAATGGAAAGAATAATTAAAAACTACACAGTATTACCGACTGAAAGATACTAGTATAACTAACTTTTGGTCTCTAGTGCGAATTAGTGTTGTTTCGCAGTTATAACAACAATTCATTCCATGGATTTGGTATAGACTACAGCCTTTTCTTTTGCAACATAAAACAAACTTAGTTTACTTCGCCATGGCATTATAGCAGGTATATTGGGGTTGTGTAGGGTTTAATCACTCTATCTTTGCAAAACATGAGGCCCAAACTCTTGCTTTGGACAGGACTGTGGTCTGAGTAACAGCAAATTTATGCATATTATTGTCTCTAATTAGCTTATTTGCATAACAAGAAAACAAAAGCTCAAGTAATAAAATAAATATTATATGCTATATTCCTTGTGAAATTTGCCACATTTTGGTACCAAGGTCAATATACTTCGGACGTTGTATGACTGCTTTGACCTTTGACCTTGTGTCAAGGTCACTAAAGGTCAAAGGAAAAAATGCCAAAATCGTTTTTCTGAACAGTCAGACCCAGTAGAATATATTTATAGTGGTTGCCAACAATTAACATGAACTTCATAACTCACTCTCTGGAGAACATAGGCCCCTCTACTAACATATCAAAAGAGAAGAAATTCTTGCAATTATGAGAAAAAATTCTTGAAATATATAAAGCCAAGAATTCTCAAAAAAGACAAAGGGGTCTTACAGACCACAGACAGCTATGGTTGGGACCCAGATACTTAAAAATAGCTATGATTTCAACTACTGAGACATTGGGTCAATGATTAGTGTTGTTTTTGTAGTTAATCAGCAAAATAATAAATTGAAACAAAAATGTATGTGCATGCCATACCTTGACATAGGTGAGGTTTTTGTAGAGCTCTGGGTCTAGGGATGGTAGTTCGTCTATTGGACTGTACAGCTGGTTGTGCTGATGATCCAACATCTGACTCAGGAAGAATGATGCAAATGGAACCTCCACAACAATACCCTACATCAAGTAAGGATAAGCCCAATATATAGTTAACAATCATGTGTTGTACATTTGAGTTCATCTTAATAACTACAAAATTCTATACAGTGTGAGTTAATAAAAACCCTTCATTCAGGAATGATTTTTTTTTTCTTGAAAGGTTAAACTTTATTTTTTGCTTTGGTTGTTTACAGGGATAAACAGGCGATCAGAGGATTTTTATTTGGTGTCTTTCGGACTTTGGGTTCAGAAACTATGTCAATTTTACGGAGAGACCTAAAAATTCTGTTTGGCCACTTTTAGCCATACAATGCAGAGAGACTGACACCGACGTATACCATAACTCATTATAGCAAAGACAATTCACACATGCAATTTCAGTTGGTATTGATTTCTTCTTGACAAAAACATATCAGTTTGAATAAAACGGTCTATTGTGTAACATAATTATAAGTAAAATATCTTCAACAAATTAAATTGCCATGTTCAAACATAAAGAGTCAGTTATTGAAAATCACTCCATACCAATGTCTCAGTTCATGAACATAATGAAACTACTCAGAGATGTTTGTTTTACATCTCTAAGGTAATTATTTTCCACAAATACAGTATACCCAGCTTCCATAAATTGCGAGAAGAACTGAAGCTGAAGTTTTCTGTAAATAAATTGGAATTAAAACTATTGCACTGTTTTTTTCAAGGTGAATACAAAACCTTCTATGGTTTCACTTTTGCTCCCAAGTTTTGTTGTAGGTTAAAACAATGAAATCTTGCTGATCCAAAGTAAACTGTGGTTTTGCAACAGCTATCATGACTTTCTTATTTGGGAAATGAAATATTTTTTTCACTCGGCATTTTCTTTTGTAATCTCCGGGACATTAATTTTATAATCCTGCAATTATTCTCCCACTTTCTATTGTTCGGCTCAAAATCGGCCAAACATGATTTTTAAGTCTCTCAGCAAAATAGGCATATACTTCTTCCTCCAAAGTCCAAATGACACCAAATAAACATTTTCTGAAAGCCTATTTATCCCTCTTAATAACCAAAACAAACATTTGAGCAAAATAATTCTTAACTATTTTAATTATTTTTTATTCTGAATGTAGGTTTTTTTTTACTCACACTCATCTGATATGTGTTTTACAGCTTTGAATTTGACCCACAAGGTCTTAATATTTGACCCATAACTTGCAATATACATCACAAGTAATACTCACTGTCAGGATCCTTATGTTGAATATTTCATCCTACAAAATCATACAATCAAAGATCTGGGTCATGGACCTATTTCTCGTTAAATCATGGAAGTAGGGGGTGTAAAATCGGGGGTTTTGTCACAATCTGTATGCCAATTTTGTTTAGAATTGACTCCCCTCTCCCCCGGGGGAGAGTCATATCACCATAATCTCTGTATACTTACCATTCAAGCCTGACTTATGCCTTTTCATTTTATACGCTCGGAATAGCAAGTTACCTTCAATACCCACTGAAAGTTCGACGACCCCTGACTGTGCACGCACCAGGGGCGATGATCTAGAAACACTGACTTCTGGATCATTTTGGTATGCTCTTTCCACCGGGTTGACTCCACGGGCGGGAGAGCGAACACCGTGAGCCCCGTCCTGGGCGGCGCAGCGACCCGGACAGGGGGAAACGTCAGGCTTGAATGGTAAGTATACGAAGATTATGGTGATATGACTCTCCCCGGGGGAGAGGGAAATCACCTACATCTCCTAGTACGTTCCCATTCAAGCCTGACTTATGCCACAGATTGCAACTGGTAGAGTCAACCCGGATACCAGAGTGCTCGGGCCAAAAGGCAAGCGGAGCTATGGTGATATGGTCTCGCCGGGAGAAGGTTGAACAAACCAAGAGAAGATTTCAATAGCTTCCCACAATGCATTGCTTCCAATGGAGGTTTTTGTACAGGTACTGATGTAGGTCGTTAGTGATGAAACATGGCTAAATTGACAGTACTGATCACAAACTTGCATTTTAAGAGCGTTTCATCTCTAACGATCCACATGGCAACCTGTACAAAAACTTCCAATGGAAGCAATGCATTGTGGGAAGCTACTGGTATCTTCTCTTGAACAAACCAATGATAAAATAGTTGCACTTACCGACTTCAAGTGGTAAAGTGCTACTGAAAGTTGTGGCGACTGGAAGATGTGGAGGCTTGCTGTGGGGACGAGGAAGCCGATGATAGGATCCTAGCTGCCGTAGAACCCCTGTGTACTAGAACGTCTCGGAGATAACCTTGTTGGAACGTGGAAGAACAAGCCCATCCCATTGCGTCCATGGTATCTTGGATAGAAGCTCCCCGGAAGGAGGCCCAAGTAGCCACCTGAGATCTTACGTCGTGAGCTCCTATGTGTGTCCCCGTCAGACGGACCTCGGTGTTAGTGAGGCTCTCCTTGATGACTGCCATGATCCATCTGGCTAATGTCGTCTTGGAGGCCGGGGAAACGGCTTCTGAGTTGTGAGGAAGAGCTGGTCATGAGCCCCCCATAGGGCTGGGTCTTGCTCAGGTAAAACTTCAAGGCTCTAACTGGACACCAGGGTCCTTCATCGCTGGAACCCGAAGCTTGTCGGAGATCTGGGAGGACGATCGGCCGTGGAGTGAAGCTGAGTGGTTGATTCTTGGCCAGGAAAACTGCTCGAGGAAGAAAGCGTGTGGCGTTCCCTGTTAAGGTGAGGTGATTCTCTGCTTTAGACAAAGCAAGGATGTCCGATACTCTCCTGCCTGGTGGTGTCCACTAAGGATGCCTGGAGAAGAGGCTCCTAAGGAGGACTGTAGAGATGCTGGAGGACTGATGGCAGGTCACAAGCTGGCACTAGAGAGCGTTCGGGCGGCCGTTGATGCAGCATTCCCTTGATGAGATCATGAAGCGCTGGCGAGTTAATGCCCCAGTGAAGCCTCCGCCAAATCCCAGATGTATGGCTGAGAGAGTTGCTCGCCGAGGGTCCACTTGGCGATCCCTGCACCAGTACCGGTACTTGACAAGTCTCGAATTATAAATCCTCCTTGTTGTAGGTCTCCTTGCCTCTCCAGTCAGATGGGCAGCTTGGAGAGGAAGGCCTGCTGCTCTGTAGGGCTGGATGAGATTAGCCATGCAGTCATGTTGATCGCCTTCAGAGTCTCCATCAGAAGGAGACCCCCCCTTCCAGTAGTCTTGACCAGGTCCTTCCTCATAGGAAGAGTCAACAGGTTGGCCACAGGTTGGAAACCACGGTTGTCGAGGCCAATTCTGGCACGCTAGAATCATGAGGCAGTTGCTTGTCTCGGTGAGCTTGAGTAGAACTCGAGGAACTAGGGCAATCGGAGGAAAGGTGTATATTGCGACTCCGTCCAGCTCCATTGTCATGGCGTCCTGGTGAAGGGCCGCTGGGTCCTGGCCCACAAGCAGTATGTCGGGAGCTGGGCGTTGAGGCGGCTTGCGAACAGGTTCACGTGGGGGTGATCCAGCCTGTTGAAAGCCATTCTGCATATCTTGGGGTTGAGGTGCTACTCCACCGACGACCCCCAGACTCTCGAAGGTCCTGCCTTCCCGGCTGTCTTCCTCGACAGGGCATCTGCCAGGGTGTTGTCTTCCCCGGGAAGGTGAACAGCCGTCAGGGTGGTCTGATGACGGAGACACCACTCCAGGACTGTCTGTAGGCAAATGGTGTGACTCCCGGATCCTCCCTGCTTGTTAAGTGGGAGACGACCGACATGTTGTCGCACTGGGCTAGGACGTGACCTCTCTTGACCAGATGGAGAGTCTGTCTCAGCGCCAGATGAACTGCCCACAGCTCCAACGTGATAATGTGATGCTTGGTCAACTTCCTTGTCCAAGTCCCCAAGAGGCGAGTGTCTCCTACGTGGGCTCCCCACCCGTTCTTTAATGCGTCCGTCATGATAATGAAAGATGAGGGTCTTGATGTGAATAGTTCTCCCAGTGGAGATTATCCGGCTGAGACCACCACGCTATCGCTCTTCTGATGTGTGGGACGTCTGGAATACTCTTGGACATCCGGTCTCGGCGAATATTGAACCGCGATAGACGTGCAGCTGTACTACTCGCATGCGAAGTCTGCAGCGTGTTACCACCGTTGTCATACTGGCTGTGAGGCCCAGTAGTCTAGTCACAGAGATGCCGGTGCTTGGTTGAGTTTCATGAGGATCCCGGTGCACTGCATCGTGGATGCGATGCGCTCGGCGGTCGGAAACGCTGTTCCCCGCTTGAAGATCAGTGTCGCCCCTAAAAAGTCGATGCTCTGCATGCGATGGAGTGCTGAAGCTGTTCCCTGGAAGGCGCTGCCAGGAGCCAGTCGTCCAGGTAGACGAAGGTGAAATGGCTTCTCCGCCTGAGGAACTCTGCTACAAGCTTCACTATCCTGGTGAATGTGCGGGGCGCTGTCGACAATCCGAACGGGAGGCGCTGGAACTGATAGAACGAGCGGTCGATTCTTGGCCAGGAAAACTACTCGAGGAAGAAAGCGTGTCCGGCGTTCCCACCCTGTTCAGGTTAGGTGATTCTCTGCTATAAAGACAAGCAGGATGTCCAATACCTCTCGCCTGATGCTGGGGCGAAAGCTGCTACAAGGGAGATTGTTCTTCTTCTTGGTGGTCCGCTAAGGACGCCTGGAGAAGAGGCCCTCCTACGAGGGCTGTAGAGATCTGGAGGATTTATGGCAGGTCCAAGCTGGCACTGAGACCGTTCTGGCTACGGGCCTGAGCATTCCCTTGATGAGATCATGAAGCGCTTGCGAGTTAGACACGTGTGATGCCCCGGGATGCCTCTTCCAATCCCAATGGATGGCTGAGAATAGTTGCTCGCCGCGGGGCCACTTGCGATCCCTCCCCTTCACCAGTTACCGATACTTTACAAGTCTGGAATTATAAATCCTCCTTGTGTGTAGGTCTCCTTGCCTCTGCAGTCAGATGGTGCAGCTTGGATCGGAAGGCCTTGCTGTCTGTAAGGCTGGATGAGACCTAGCCATGCAGTCATTTTGATCGCCTTCAGAGTCCTCCATCAGAAGGAGACCCTCCGGGGTCCTTGACCAGGTCCCTTCCTCATAGGGAAGAGTCAACAGTTTGCGTAAAGTCAGAGACTGAGTCTTGGAAACCACGATTGTCTAGGCCAATTCGGCCACACTAGAATCATGCTGCAGTTTGCTTGTCTCAGTGAGCTTGAGAAGAACTCAAGGAACTAGGGCGATCCCCATGTACGGTAGGCCCGGCCGTAATAACGGGGCCCCCGATGATGGGAAAGGCCAATATCCGTTTCTACGTATCCCCGTGAATGGTAAGGCCCGGCCGTAATAACGTTAGTGGGGCCCCGATGACGGGAACAATATCCGGTGGTGGAGCCTTGGCTCACGAGCATATGTCGAGAGCTGGGCAATGAGGCGGCTTGCGACAGGTTCACGTGGGGGTGATCCAGTCTGTTGAAGGCCATTCTGCACATCTTGGGGTTGAGGTGCTCCTTCCCTCGCCGACGACCCCCGACTCTCGAAGTCCTGTCTTCCCGGCTGTCTTCCTCAACATGGCATCTGCCAGGTGTTTGTCTTCTCCGGGGACTGTGTGGAACGTCCGTCAGGGTGGCGGATGACGGATACACCACTCCGGACTGTCTGTAGGCCAATGGTGCACTCCCTGATCCTCCTGCTTGTTTTAAGTGGAGAACGACCGACAATGTTGTCGCACGGGCTTAGGGCGGATGTGACCCCCTTGACCAGATGGAAGAGTCTGTCTCAGCGCCCATATTAAACTGCCCCCAGCTCCAACTATAATGTGAGCTTGGTCCACTTCCTGTCCAGTCCCCAAGAGCGGCGAGTGTCTCCTACGTGGGGCTCCCCCCCCCCCCGCTCTTGATGCGTCCCGTCATTAGACTGAAAAATGAGGGTCCTTGATGTGATAGTGTTTTCTCCCGGCGGGGATTATTCGGCTGAGACCACCCACGCTATCGCTCTTCTGACGTGTGGACTTCTGGAATACTCTTGAACATCCGGTCTCGGCGAATATTGAACCGCGATAGACTTGCAGCTATACTACTGCATGCGAGTCGCAACGTGTTACCACCGTTGTCATACTGGCTGTGAAGACCAGTAGTCTTGTCACAAAGATGTCGGTGCTTGGTTTTTCATGAGGGTCCTGGCGCGCTGCGTCCTGGATGCGATGCGCTCGGCAGTCGGAAACGTTATTTCCCCATTTGAAAATCAGCGTCGCCCTTAAAAGACCGATGCTCTGCGAGGAGTGCTGAAGCTGTGCCCTGGAAGGCCGCTGCCATGAGCCAGTCATCCAGGTAGACGAAGGCGAAAATGGCTTCTCCGCCTGATGACTCTGCTACAATCCCTTCACCTATCCTGGTGAATGTGCGTGGCGCTGTCGACAATCCGAACTGGAGGCACTGGAACTGATAGAACGAGCGGTTTCTGATATAGAAAACCGAGCCACTTCCTGTGTGAAGGATGCATCGGCGTTGGGGGGTAGGTAAGCATCCTTTAAACCAAGAGTGGATGCTCCCCTGGCTATGATTAGGTCCTTGAGATACTGAGATAGGCTCTCTATCTTGAAGGGGCGTGGCTTGAAGAACTGGCCTGGCGGCTTCCAAGTTGAGGATCGGCGTCACTCGGTGAGAAAAAGCGTTGAGGTGGATGCTACAGAGCCGGATGTACCGAAGGATCACCGCCTTCTTGAAGCAGCGCTCGCCTCTGGAGGGACTGCAATCTGTTCACAGTCTTGGGACCACCGTCTCTGTGTGCGGCAGAACCAATGAGTCCGAAGTCACCATCCTCACTGGTGTATGAAGTGTCCTAGCTTCCCCCCCCCCCCCCACTGCAAGGGAAGGCTCTGAGGCCTGAGGATAGTCAACTTCCTCTTCTGGGGGGCATGCACATGGTGACCCAACCCTCTCCTCCTCCGATCGGACCGCCCTTGTTGCATCACGCAGTCCCGTCCTTGCGCGGTGTCCTGCTCCCTTTCTGGGAGATTGACCCTTGTTGCTCTTGAACGGCTGGTTCTTCTGACGGGAGTCCTGACTACGAAAAGTCTGCGGTTGGCTGATGCCGCTGCTGCTGCTGAGGGGCCCCCTGGATAAGCCGGGCCGCCTTCTTCCATTCTGCGCGTTTGGGGCTGCCTAGGCCTTCTTGATAGCGGACCATACTCCTTGTGTAGGCGCTGGAAAATGTCCCCCGAAGAGGTTAGGTCCTGTAGGCGTCTCCCGGAACTGTCGCGGGTCAGGAATTGAGGGCGTAGGTAGCACTCACTTTCCTCAAGTAGGCGAGTTGATGTTTAGCCTGCAAAGGTGTTCCCCCGTGCAGAACGCTAGGTCCCAGAGGTATATAGTGAACGTTGCCTGTTCGCTGGCTGTGGTGGACTCTTAACTGCGTCCCCGCTTGCTGTCGTTGGGTCGTTGCTGTCCTAAAAGGTCATGGCTTACCCGACGGTCGTGGTCGCCCCGGCGGGGTTCGCGGCTGTCACGGCGGGTCACGGATGGGTCCCGGAAGTCCGCGGCTTGGGTCGTGGGGTGATCTACTCCGGCGGTGGTTTCGGCTATCCCGTCGGTCTTGGCGGGC